>JAHKKF010501817.1:0-28653 GCA_019740295.1 Labeo calbasu
ATAATTTGAACTTGCCATTTATTAAAAAATATATATTATATATAATGTTACCATTCATTTTATATGATATCAATAAAAAAAATTATATAATAGTTTAATTAAAAAAGGTATGTATATATATATATATTGAACTTGCCATTTATTTAAAATAAATATTAAATAAATTATTATATAATTAAAAAAAAAATGGTACCTTATGTATTTGTTACCAATTTATTACAAATATTTATTAAATACAATAAAAAATAAAATGGTGACATTATAATATGGAATTTTAAAGAATAAAAAATATATTTAAAAAAAATAATAATAAAAATAAAATAAATAAATTATACCATATATAAAATGTGATATGGAAATTAAATGGCATATAGAAAAAAGATATTTAATGATATTATACAAGTACTTTCCTGACTGGGAAAAAAAAATTTAAATATAGAAATATTTATAATTAGCGATACATATCATTTAAATCCATTTAAATATTTACAAACCTTTAAATTACAAATATGTGAATATCTAAAAATATGTAAATGGCTACATTTATGGTGACTAGCTATTGAAATGTCCAAGTTATTTTTGTCACTACTTGCGGTTCCTCCTGTCTGCTGTATGTTGTGGTCGTCGGTGTGCCGTTATTTTGGACTTTCCCTTGAGTCAGGGTTCGTTTTCTGATGAATGTTTCCTAATTTATTGCACATGCACACATACTGCGGCTAAAGCAGAACCGCGTCTTCTGGACGATCACATGACGTTCGTGGGCTCGGCATCGCATTCCCATGACCTAAAATGCTTGCTTTGGTTTCTTGTGTCTGGCAGGCTTATCCCGGTTCCACCGGTGAGGACTATAACCAGGACGGCACCGGATACCCCGGATCCAAAGCTGGAAACCTTTATCCGGGCTCTTTTTGGCCGGGTATGTGCACAGATGATGAGTGGTTTCTGTCTGAAGTGCTGTGTCTAAGTCATGTCAAGAATATTTGAGTTGTTTAGGCAATATTTGATTGCAATGCATTATTTATCACTTTATTTGCATCAGTAATTGTGACTTTTTTTGATGTTTTTCTGCATTTTTAAACTACATATTCACCCTACTTTGGCAGTAGACATTCAGAATAGACTTTGCTATCATGCATATTTGGTCCAGATTGTTTCAATTTATATTAGAGCAAATACTTCGATATTGACTTGCATGCAATATAGTAATTCTTCCAGATGGTGTATTTTGGATTACATGTTTTGATGTCTCGTGTTGTTTTGATTTCTCAGATGGGATTCCGGATCATTGGGGACAGCCTAGTTATTCTCCTGTCATGAGTAACTCTCCTCACATCGGTCAGCCGGCCCCGTTCCCCTCCATAAACACACAGGTGAGCCCAACATCCATTTCTAATGTATTCAGAGTTCTTTAAGTGTTATATCTAGGACTTTCACGATTTTGAAATTTGGCTGATGATTAATTGCAAAAGAAATGATTACAATTATGATGATTTATTGTCTGTTTTAGAGCTTTGCCGATTATGATGATTAATTGTCATACAAATTGTCGTACATTTTTTGTGCTTCATTTATTAAATGTCACAAAGGACTATGATTAACGAAATCCTTCGGTTGTCACTTGAAGTGTAAGATTAATACACTGAACACCTTTAAATATTCATTTATTTAATCCTGTAAAACAAACAAAAAAATAGAACAAAATTAACAAACAAAAGAACTAATTTTTGCAATAATGAAATATGTAAATATTTATATTTAAATGTAAATTGCTAAATTTGTAGTATTGTCATATTTATAGTAATTATAACTCTTCTCTTGAAAGTTATTTATTTTGTTATTTATATTTTAGTTATTTATATTATTTTATGTTATTTATACAATATTTATTTAACTATATATTTTTTATATTCAAATATAAATTATAAATTTAAATATAAATGGCTAAATTTATAGTATTGTCATTTATGGTAACTTCTCTGTCTTGTTTAATAAAATAAAAAAAAAATTATGTATATATTTGGGAAAAAAACAAATGGCTAAATGTGTAGTTTGTCTCTTATGGTAACTCTTCTGAGTCTTAGTTATTTAGTTATAGAAAAATAATTATACATTTTTAGAATTTGTATTTAAATATATAATTTTTTAATTTTTAAATTCAAATTATGAATATATAAAAATATATTTAAATAAATGGCAAAATGTATACTATTGTCATTTATGGTAATTTATTTTGGGACAAAATATTTAAATATATACTTACAATATTTATTTAACTATATCATTTTTTATATTTAAATATTATAAATTTAGCCATTTATATATTGTCATTTATGGTAAATCTCGGTCTTATTTATTATACAAAAAGTATGTATATAATTAAAAACATAAATGGCTAAATTTATAGTATTGTCACTTATGGTAACTTCTTGATCTTAGTTATTTAGTTATGAAAATAATATATAAATATTTATAATTTATAGTTTTAATATAAATTATAGATTTTAGATTTTGTATGTTTAAATATAAAAATGGCTAAATTTAGTTTTGTCACATTTAATACTTTTCAGGTCACTCGCCATTGACGTGTCAAAATTATTTATTTATAATAAAACATTTAAATCTATAAACATTTGTAAATTGCATTTTAATATAATTTTTATGTTTGAAAATAAAATGAATATATTTACATATATAAGTGGCTAAATGTATGTGTGTGTGTGTGTGTGTGTGTATAAATATAAAATATGCATGCATGCACACAGGTCAGACGGTCGCTCATGATCTCAGAAATGTTTGGTTAAAAAATAGGTCCTGATGACCTCATCTAGATAATTTTTTTTTCCTTTCTGATGAGCCAGAGACCACAGAAAAAATGCATTTAATTACCGCAGACCTTCATGTGGAAAAGCAATCGAGCATTCCTTATGTTGAACCTGCTCTCTTTTAGCGTCTTAATTCCTTTTTGGCCGCAGCAGAGCTGGATGATAGATACCATAACATGTTTGCCACGTGCTCGTGAATAATTGCATGTCTGTGTTTCGCCCGCAGAAGCGGCAGCCTTTGCCCCTGTCACCACAGAACTACCCTCTGCATGGGAGCGAGGTCAGCTTACCCGCCAGCTTCCACCCGTCCTCCGCTGGATACGGCGTTCCCAACCACACGCCGCCCATCAGCAGCACCGATGGCATCATGGGTAAGACTCTCCACCCTGACGTGACCACAAACCAGAGAGGAGAGCTCTCATTTCAGGGCGTCTGAGTAACTTGCACCTGTAAACATGAGTTTCTTTCTCTGTTCACAGTCAGCAGAGCTGGAAACGCAGGCAGCTCCGGCGCTGAAATCGGGAAAGCTCTCGCTTCGGTGAGTTTGAATTGGATTCAACAATTTAATTAAATTGAATTTTGTAAATAAATTAAATTAAATTAAGTAAATGTAAATAATTGCGTTAATTAATTAGATTATGCACATTTGCTCCTTAATAAACTATTGTATTTTTATTTTTATTTTTTTTTCAGATTTTCATATAAGTTTTATGAGTTAATGAGTTTTAAAATATTTACTCATTTTAGTAATTCATTTTTGGTGATTTTTCTTGTTTTTTTTTTTGTTTTTTTTTTGTCCTTTTTTTTTGAAAAATGTTTACGTTTTAAAATGTCATAAAAAGTTAGAAATGTTACCTTGGCAACTATCTAAAATATAAAAAAAGTTGTTACATTTTATTTTACTTAATGTTGTATTTTCATTTTACGTAATTTTCATTAAGAACATTTTTAAACGGAAGCGAATTTATTTTTACACGTTTTCTCAAGCGACACATTTCTTTATTTGTAATCCAAACCATTAATAGCAAAAAAATAAAAAATAATTTTAATTTTATTTTAATTGCCGCTCAACACACTGTTAGCCACGCTGTTTTGGGAGGTTCATAAAAAAATCTAAAAATAACAAATTATTTCTAATGTTTATGGAATATATGTTATGTTATGTTATGTTATGTTATGTTATGTTATGTTATGTTATGTTATGTTATGTTATGTTATGTTATGTTATGTTATGTTATGTTATGTTATGTTATGCTATATATGGAGCATTCAAGTTAATTTATTATACAATATAAATATATATTTATATTTTATGTAAAATATAAAAAAATACTGTATGCAAATTAAATGGAAGTTTCTTAATGTGGTTATTGATCATACGTATAATTTCTGGAATTGTGGAAATGTTAATGGTTGATTCATTCTATTAACAAAAAAAACAACAATTATGTATCTCTTTCAGCTCAACCCTTTACTTAATATTGTCTCTTGTCATTTTTAGATATATCCCTCTGACAATAACGGCAACAGCTTCTCCTCGAGCCCGTCCACCCCTGTGGGCTCTCCTTCAAATGTTGCTGGTGGGTTTCTTAAAGATTCTTGACTTTGTAAATGGCTCTGTAGCGCCATCTGCTGTGTGGTACTGGCAGCTCTGATTGCTATGATGCCTTCACACACAAGGCTGTATTGACGTCTGTGTTTGTGTTTACAGCTTCTGCATCTCAGTGGCCCAAAGGCTCCTCTCAGGCCGGGCCGTCGCCTGGTTTTGAACCCGGACTACAGGCAGGGGTACGTTCCTCTGCATCACCGTAGAGCAACACTCACTGGTGTGATCTAAGCAGATTGCATTGCTGTAACTGATATTGAGGGCCTTATGAACACATATTAGACTAAAGGTTTTAATATGTGTGATAATTAACATTTTTTGCAGAATAAGCTGGATGATCGTCTGGGTGAAGCGCTGCATGTGTTGAGGAATCATGCGGTGGGCGCAGACATGCACAGTTTGCTGAGCGGACATCCAGCTGGTGCAGCGGCTCTGGGCTCCCTCAGTCAGGCCTTCGGGCTCGCCAGCCGTCTGCCAGGCCTGGTGAGTGCGAACGTGGCTCTGTTTCCAACCCTAGTGAGCAACCTGCTGAAGGCCCTATGAAATATTTATTTTTTTCCCAAATTTATACTTAAACATGCATGTATAATTTAACAACAATTTATTAAGTTTGACAAAATAAAAAAAAATAATAATAATTATTATTATTATTATTATTATTATTATTATTATTATTATTATTATTATTATTTTTAATGATCAGTAAGGCTGTGTAATCATTTGATAATGCATTTAAAATGTTTTTTTCCCACAAGATATTCTGTTTTATTTATTTATTTATATTTTTTTATTTATCTCTTTGAATTATGCTAATTTCGTGAGATTAGATTGCTTGAGGTTCATAAATGATGTGCTTTGTGCAGGTATTTTTAGCAGACAAGCATGCAAAATGTTTTTGTATCATGCGTGCTTTTCAGCCACGACTTAAGCATTTCTGTATCTCAAACAATGTGCTAGACATGCTAAGTTCAAAGTTTTGCTTCCAAGGGATTGCATGAACCGATAAAATGTACAACATAAATGCAATGCAGGTTGCTTTGGATAAACACATCTGCCAATGCATACATGCATAACGATATTTATTTATTTTTTCACTTTGAGAAGTACACTGTACAATAGTAATTCATTAAGCCACACTTTTATTTTGGCGGGTTGTAGTAAAGACCTATGTGTCTCTTTGTGTATCTGATGATAGTTTTCTAGAATTAAATGGTGAAATGCTGGTGAAGTGACTCTGAGCAGCTTGTGGAGTGAGACTGCAGATGTTCACTATCTAGTATACACTATCAGCATGTATTAAATGTCTCCTGCTCTTTCCTCTAGATGTCAAATCACAGTGATGATGCCGCAGGTTTACCACAGGCCAGTGCTTTGCTGCAGGGACACCACGCCCCTCATCAGGCCCCGCCCACTTCACAGTCCGACACCTTTACCAGTTAGTGCTGCTCTTTGAATTATGCTCATTTCATGAGATTAGATTGATTGAGATTCATAAATTATGTGGTTTGTGCAGGTATTTTCAGCAGGCAAGCATGCAAAATGTTTTTGTATCGTGCATGCTTTTTAGACATGACTTAAGCATTTGTGTATTTCAAACAATGTGCTAGAAATGCTAAATTTACAGGTTTGATTCCCAGGGATTGCATGAACTGATTAAAATGTACACTGTGAATGCAATGCAAGTTGCTTTGGATAAAAACATCTGCCAAATGCATAGATGCATAACGCTTATGAGTCTAATTTTAACATCCGGAAACCAAACTCATCATCTTTAAAGAATTACATGATAGTTTTTCGTGTGATCAGCATTTTCTGTTGCTTATCTCATCCTGTTTTTGTCTGTCAGGTCTTTCTCTACCACGTTCCTCTCACGTCTCCAGCTCAGACATAAAGCGGGAAGATAAAGAAGATGATGAGAACCTGTCTATTGCAGATAAATCTGACGATGAGAAGAAAGACGGGAAAAGCCGCACGCGAACGAGGTACCTGCCGCCCCACAAACCTTAATTTAATCCCATGGGAAATTAATATATAGTACTGGTCAAAAGTTTAGAATAATTTTTAAAAATACAGTAAAAACAGTGAAATATTATTACAATTTAAAATGCTTTTTATGTAAATATTTTGTCAAATGTGATTGATAGCTGTGTTCAAAGCTGAATTTTCAGCATCATTACTTCAGTTTTTAGTGTCACATGATCCTTCAGAAATCATTCCAATAATGCAGCCTTAGTGAGCAGAAGAGACTTTAAAAACATCTAAAGTCCTAATTATTCCAGACTTTTTGCCTGCCAGTTAAGTTGCATCAATCAACACTCAATATACTTAATGTTCCCACCTCCAGCAGCTTGTGATTGGTCCATTTTAAAACACTGACGTAAGGTACGCGTCATTCCCTGTCAGTTTGCCCTGATTGTTTTGCCTGTAACCCCTCTCACCCCTTTGTTCCTCTGACCCATGAAGTCAAGATGATGAAATCGATGACGAGGACTTGCCGATTGAGGTGAAGGCGGAGCGGGAGAAAGAGCGGCGCGTGGCCAATAACGCCCGCGAGCGTTTGCGCGTACGTGACATCAACGAGGCCTTCAAAGAGCTGGGCCGCATGTGCCAGCTGCACCTGAGCAATGAGAAACCTCAGACCAAACTGCTCATCCTGCACCAGGCCGTAAACGTTATTCTCAACCTGGAGCAGCAAGTGCGAGGTCAGTGTGTGCGGCTGACCTCCGATCAGTGCTCAGGCACGAGATCTCAGACACCGTGGAGGTCCGTCTGTGGTCGGGACACCTGAATGGGTCACGAGGGGAGGAGGACAGAATTATTGATTAGAGATATTAAATGCATGATGGATAAATGCATATGCATCTAGGTTCAGCACAAGTTCAAATATTTTAAGGCAAGACACTACAAGCAAAAATTAACTTTTTCAAAGATTTTCGGCTATTTAGCTTTTCATAACAGGTTTCAGACTAGTGGAAAGAAAACATCTAAAATACATATTTAAGTATTTATTTTATTGAACTTTTATCTATTTGCATCTGTAGATTTGTTCACATGTCATTCACATTGATTTAAGATTTATGTTACAGTTTATTTCTAAAAACGTGGTGAAAATGCGTATCTTTTAAAAACTTTTCTCCAGTTCAGTAACGCTTACGTACACTAAAACTTAGGGTTTCATTCCTCTCTATATTCTAAAGAATTTTACTGAGGGGTTTGTTCATATATCGTTCACAATGATATATGTAGCATTTTATTCCTAAAAACGTAGCGAAAATGCACATCTTTAAAAACTAGGAGTTTTTCCTCCACTTCAGTAACACTTACATTCACCAAAACTTAGGGTTTTATTCTTCTCTGTATTCTAAAGAATTGTACTGAGTGGTTTGTTCATATATCATTCACAATGATTTATGTAGCATTTTATTCCTAAAAGTATTGCGAAAATTAATATCATTAAAAAAACAAGTTTTCCCTCCACTTCAGTAATACTTGCGTACACCAAAACTTAGGGTTTTATTCCTCTCTGTATTATAAAGAATTGTACTGAGTGGTTTGTTCATATATCACTCACAATGATTTATGTAACATTTTATTCCTAAAAACATGGCGAAAATGCATATCTTTAAAAACTAGGAGTTTTTTCTCCACTTCAGTAACACTTACATTCACCAAAACTTAGGGTTTTAATCCTCTCTATGTTCTAAAGAATTTTACTGAGGGGTTTGTTTATATATCGTTCACAATGATATATGTAGCATTTTATTCCTAAAAACGTTGCGAAAATGCACATCTTTAAAAACTAGGAGTTTTTCCTCCACTTCAGTAACACTTACATTCACCAAAACTTAGGGTTTTATTCCTCTCTGTATTATAAAGAATTGTACTGAGTGGTTTGTTCATATATCATTCACAAAGATTTATGTAACGTATTCCTAAAAATATAGCCAAAATGCATATCTTTAAAAACTAGAAGTTTTTCCTCCACTTCAGTAACACTTACATACACCAAAACTTAGGGTTTTATTCCTCTCTATATTCTAAAGGATTTTACTAAGGGGTTTGTTCATATATCATTCACAATGATTTATGTAACATTTTGTTCCTAAAAACATGGCAAAAATGCATATCTTTAAAAACTAAAATCCAAATCCTCTCTGTAAAAATCTTTAACTCTAAAGTGTTGACAAAATATAACAAGATTTTGATCCTGGCTTTGTCCAGTGTTCAGGAAAATCTGTGCAAAATAGTGCATCTTTAATTAGATAATGCCTTATGTATTTAACCATAACATTCAGAAATCTTGCAATGCAAAAATGTTACCAATTCTTAACATAACCAATCCACTGGAGTATGATGATATTTGTTAGTTAAGTTTTACCCTATTCACATGTGTTGTCTTGCCTTAAAATATACCCTAGAAACAACCAATCAACACCCTGGCTACCAGCTTGTATTATACTCAAAAAAAAAAAATCTTTGTGATGTATTATGTAGTATATTACGTCAACCTCCTTCCTCCAGCCCACACAGGTGTCTGTTTAGGGTGATTGTGGGACTGTCTGCATTTTCTATAACTGTGCATGTGTTTCTATCTGTCATTTCATGTTTAGCGCTCATCCCTTGCTGTTTTCTGTTCATCTCAGCTGCTTGCACGATTCATGCAACTAACAGCCGATTAAAGCTAGTTTGGATAGTTAAAGGAATAAATGTAAATTTAGGAAAAGTTTTGAAGGTTGTTTGATTGATTGTACGATGACTGTCAACACAAAAAGCCTCATGAAAGTAGCCAAATTTAAGTTGTATTTTGATATTTGATTCACTCCACAACACCAAAGAAACAATTGTGGTTTAATTTTTTTATTTCAGTTTTAATTAGTTTTTAGTTAAATTTTGCAAAGGCAAAATTTCAGTCACTTACAAAACATGATGATGCAGTATAATTTCATACGACTTGAAATATAGTGTACTAGTTGTATGGACTTACTTCCATGACACTTCATGGTGCTTTTTTTTAAATTAATTTATTTTTTTTATTGTTTTTGGAGTTGACAGCATCCGTGCCCAATTAATTTCCACAGAATAAACCCGTGACATATGAGGATTGAGTAAATGATGGTATTTTTATTATTGCTTCAAGACTAGCATGAATGCAGCCATGTATGCGTAATGCATGCAATCATCCCGCTTTCCACAGTGGAGATCATTTAGATGCTTCTTTTTGTCTTTCCCCAATTGTTCAGTCCTTTAAATCTGTCTTCATACATCTTATAGTTTCTTTTGCCCCCAGTTTGACTGTTGCATGTGCGTAACCCCTCCGATCCACTGTGAAAACGCTTTTTCCGCAGGCATTAACCCCGCAGATTAGAAGAGATGGACTCGTTCCTTTGTGTTTACTCCTTAACGTTTTACTCGCTTCGGATTGTAACAGTCTGATTAATGCTTGCATGCCATGTTTAACCCTCTGTTTGCCAGGTTGTTTTTCTTTTTACCATCTCTCCATCTGTTCTTCAGCCCTTTTCTTTGCAGATGGCCGCAGTGGTTTTTAGTCTCATGCTGCATAAATGCATCTCAGCAGCGGGATGCGTTTACGATGAGACAGTCGCATTCACCTCATCCTGTCTTCTGTCTGGCTCTCTCAGTGGCAGTGTGTGTTTCTGTTCGGTTCTTGGCAGACGGTGCATCTCTCTCATCTTGCTGTCCTCTCGTCTTGCGCTCTTTCGCTCCGCGGCAGATCCCACAGGCCTCCTGAAAGCCACTGACGCTGTAATGCGTAGGGAACGGTTGTTTTGTTTGAAATTGCGTGTCCGGTCACAATTAAAGAAAGATGCTCCAGATCGGTTGTATCCCGCTCTCTTCTCCGCGCAGCCACCGGATCCCTCTCTGCAACCCTCGTTTAACTGGAATCAGTGCCGTTTTAATTGGTTTAATCTGTTTAGGCCACTTCCCGTTGGTCTGGAATTTAAAATGCAGCATTTGTTTTTGCTTTTGAAATCCTCTTAAATATCTCTAATGTTCAACATGTAAAACATGTTTAATGACACAAGTTCTGCAAATTTTTAGGCCATTTTAAAATTGTGGTAATTTTCTTTATTTTTATATATATATATATTTTATTTTTATATTCAGTTATAATGCATCATATATATGATTGAGTAAATATATATTTGATTGTATTCTAACTTTTTTCAAATATATATTGTAAAATTTTACAAAATTTAACATCTATTCATAAATAACATTTATACGTTTAATAAAAATGATTATAAAAACTCATTTCTATAATGTTATTAATTTTTATTTTATAAAATTTTATACAAATTATATTAATAGTTTCATATATAAAATGTTGCAATATTTATATACAAGATATATTTAATTAAAATGGTAATTATAATTGTATAATATATATATATAGTTATATAAATACTAATAGATAATATATTTATAATATAAAAAATATATCATTTGTTTATATAATGCTAAACAAAAATAATACACTGTAGTTATATTTATATCAAATAAAAGTAATTATATATGAAATTTATATAATTATGTACATATATAAAAATTCTGTTTTATTTTATGTATGTAAATATATATATGTCTGTAATTTATCAAATGTAGAATGAATGAACTGCATTTAACAGGTTCTTCAGTAGTTCTTAGTAGTTCAGTATTAAGGTTCTTTTCAACCTAATGAAGCTGAAACAGCTCATTTAGGTGTAGAATGTACTAAACGAGAGGCTAAATGACTTTAACGAGTTGACTAACGAGCGCCTGGTCGCCCCTGGCAGCAGCGTGTCGGAGGAGTGTCTGACGGTGGAGGAGAAGGAGCAGCGTGAGCGCGAGCGGCGCATGGCCAATAACGCTCGGGAGCGGGTGCGCGTGCGGGACATTAACGAAGCCTTCAGGGAGCTCGGCCGCATGTGTCAGCTGCACCTGAAGAGCGACAAGGCTCAGACTAAACTCATCATCCTCCAGCAGGCCGTGCAGGTCATCCTGGGCCTGGAGAGACAGGTGCGAGGTAGGACGAACCCCTCTGAACCGCCACCGTCCTGCCGAGAAACACCAGACACACTTTGCTGCTGCTGCTGCTGCTGAGAGCCGTGCATCTCTTTCCTTGCTTTGACTCCCGTTGCTGCTAACCTGTGTGTGTCTGCTGACCTTTTGCATCTTTCTAAGCACATTCTGCCTTGTTTAATGTGATTTACACAAGTAGTGACATTTGCTCATATGAGCAACGTTCTCAGTTTAAGTTACGATTTGAGATATGACAGGATCAACTAAATACATTAGGATTAATCTCACAAAAAACATGTTTCACCCGAAAATAAAAAAGCATTCATATTACCATTGTGAAGCAATGATATTATATTAGGTGTTGTGATACTCAAATACTATTGTTTTTGTTAATTAACCATTATGATTTCTGCCATTTCATGACAACGAAATGTGTTTTCCTGGTAAATTCTAAATATATTTTTTTAATTTTGTAATTATTGTACATAATTTTGAACTGAAGTAAATCACGTTGCGCTTTCTTCCTCCCAGCTGCTCTTCCATCATGAATGTTTAAAGATCTTCTTGTTCCTTCAGTGTTGTTTGTCTATGAGCTGCTTCATCAGACTGTAATCTGACAGGAAACGCACACAGACTTTAATATCTGATTTGATTGCTGTTTTATTCAGAGCGCAATCTGAACCCGAAGGCGGCGTGTCTGAAGAGGAGAGAGGAGGAGAAGGTCACGGGAGACCCGCAGATGTTGTCCGGTCTGGGTGGAGATGGACACGGCCATATGTAACGTTAGGTGAGCTTCACATGTGTGATTTATGATGAAGCAAGTGAATTTTCATGTTATGTTCATGCATCTGGCAGATATCTTTATCCAGAGTGAGTTGCGTTGCAATAAAGGTATAAATTTGATTAGTTCATGTGTTCCCTGTAAGTCAAACACAGAGATTTTTTACCTTATTTTAAGCAGAGTCCCATGAAATCAGTTATATTTTATTCCCAAAATTGTTTTATTTAGTTCTAAATTTAATTTTACTTCTGTTTTCTGTATTCCATTTTTTCAGTTAATTTTTCTGGATTCCGTTTTATTGGTTAAATTGAATTTGATTTATGTTTACATAAAATTACAAATTTAGACGAATTTTAAAATCGTTAGTACTCCAATTTCAGTTTTACTTTTTTCAAAATTCTATTTTTTAGAATTTTAAATTACATTTCTTTCTGTTTTAATTATTCTGGATTCCATTTTTTTTTCAGTTAAAATTATTCTGGATTTAATTTTATTGGTTTAATTCAATTTTAACATGTCTAATTAATTGAAATTGTGAAACGTACATACTAAAATTACGTTGACATAAAATTACAAGTTTAGGCCAATTTTAAGGGTCTATAAAGTTTTTTTTTTTTTTTTTTTTTTTTTTTCTCCTTCATTTTCCGTTTTAACTTTTTTTTTCCAAATTCTATTTTTTTAGAATTTTTTTTTTTAAAATTATCCTAGATTCCATCTTTTTTCTGTTAATTCTTATTAATCAAAGAGGATGTCTAATTAATTAAAATAATGAAACTTTTCAAACATTAAACATTTTTGCCCCAAATTTTCTGTTTAATTTTTTTTCTGAATTCCATTTTTACGATCGAGTTAGATTTTATTAATCAAAAGGTATGTCTAATTCATTAAAACCATGAAACGTACATAATTTAGCAAGAGTTCATTAACAAAAATTACATTTTGAGGCCTTTTTCCCTCAAATTCCATAATTTAAATTTCATTTTATGACTCAAAAGACTTGTTTAATCAATTTAACAGTTTATTAAAAGTTTTTAGGCCATATGTAATGTTTTTTTCCTCCATGTTCTGTTTTAGTGTTTGCACATTTGGTGATTAATAATCAATTGTTGAGTTTGGAAAACTTTGACAACTTAATTTATTAACATGAATTTTTCTGGATATATGATTTAATGCAAATGTATTATCAAAAATGGTGGTAACCAAATGAATACATTTAACAGATGAATTAACATTTTAAAAATGTAATGAAATAAACTCAGTTTAGTCATTTTTTGGCAAAGTGCACAACAGCTGTTAAATTAAAGCATGGGAGAAAAATTTTGAGATATTCCTTAAAGTGATTTATTAATAATGTTATTATTACTTTACGTTCTACCTTACATTAGCAATATATTTTCTCATAATTTCTTCAAGTGAAACCGAACTTATCTTTTGACTGGTTGTCATGAAGAGCTTTAAGTTTCTGTCTGTATCTGATGACAGTTTTTCCAAACGTATTCAGATGAGATTCTAATGTTGTTCCTGTGTTTTTGTCGACAGATCCTGACGTAAGGAAGCTCTCCGTCGACGTGGCCTTATCTTCCCGTTCTTGTTCCAGAGTCCACACACATACACACATTCGTGATTTATATATTATAAACAGATGTGTTGAAGACTCTCATACACACCGTAACTTCCCGAGCCGCTCGTACGGCTCCGAACACAGTATGTCCTCACCAACACGCGCGATCATGGACCATTGGTGGAAATCACCCGTGAGAAACAGCGTCTGCGGGCCCGGACCGTCCTGCTGTTTGATGGTGTGATGTTGGATTTACAGTGTGCTGTTATATAGCACACACATACACATACACACAGACACACACACACACAGACACACACACACACACCGAGCCCACGAGCCTTTGTATTCAGCGCAAGGTCAAGCTCCGCTGCGGGAACAGATTCCTTTTTTTGTAGTTCATGTATTCGAGTTTGACTTTCTTTTGTACCGTTTTGTGTTTATGATGTAGAAAGAAATGTTCAGTTTTGATACGCAATGTTTATGGTTCTGGTTGGGGATCGCCACTAATGCGCGAATCCCACAAAACCGCCCATATTTCACCTCTAAAAACTATTATTTTTAGAAGGAAAATTAAGCCTGTTTTATGGAACATTAAGATTTTGCTTAATGTTAAGTGAGGTTAAAAAAAAATACAATTTTAATTATGCATAATTGAGTGTTTACTTTGTCCTTTATGCTGATTTAAATTTAAATCATTGAATTACATTTTTTTTTTTTTTTTACTGTATAACATATAAGGATATACGAATACAAAAATAAAAACATAAGTCATAATGATCCTAAAAATAGGCTTTATTTTCTTAAGGTAAAATATTGTTACTATTTTATTTTATTTTATTTTGATTTATTTATTATTCTGAGTGGAGTAAAATATCTGAACTTGTTTTTTTTTTACTTTAATATCTGCCATCATTCAAAAGAAATGGAAAGAATATTTTTAAGGAAATTTAAGCCTGTTTTACAGAACATTCTGACATTTATGACAACCCATCATTTAAAATTTAATTATAATGCAAAAAAAAAAAAATAATAATAAAATGATGGAGATTATTCATCAGTAAGTGTTTATTTTTATTGTGTCCTTTATGCTGATTTAAATTTAAATCATTGTATTACAGTGTTTCTACTGTGTTATGTTTAAAAAATATAAAAGGATATTAGAATTACAAAAAATAAATGCTTAAATAAAACACTTGGACACAGTTACAGGAAAAATAATGCAAAAGTCATAATGATCTTAAAAATAGGCTTTATTTTCTTAAGGTAAAATATGGTTTTTATTTTATTTAGATTTTTTTTTTTTTTAAGGACAAAGAAGCCTGTTTTACAAAACATTAGGATTTTCTGACATTTATGACCACCCATAATTTAAAATGTAATTATAATGCAAAGAAATAATAATAAAATAATGTAAATTATTTTCTGAAGGCAAAATATAGTTTTTCTTTTCTTTTATTTTATTTTGAAGGGGGTGAAATATCTGAACTTGTTTTTGTTTTTCGCTTCAATATTTGCCATCATCCAAAAGAAATTGAAAAAATATTTTTTTAAGGAAAATTAAGCCTGTTTTACAGAACATTACGATTTTTCATTCTGACAGTGTGACCAACACATTTGCTTCAAAATTGAGTTATTATAATGCAAAAGAAAAAAAAATTAATTAATTTGTGTTCTTTATTCTGGTTTAAATTTAAATCATTGTATTACAGTATTTTTACTGTATTACACTTGATGTATAAGAATTACAAAAAAAATAAACATTCAAAAATAAAACACTTTAACAAAACCAAAAATAATGCAAAAGTCATAATGATCCTAAAAGCAGGCTTTATTTATTAATTTAATTGTTTTGGTTAATTTATTTACTTGTTTTTTTTTTATTATTTAATTTTATTTTTGAGGTAAAATATGTGTTTTTGTGGGATTCGCTCTATAATATCTGCCATCATTCACCAAAGTACCAGAGCTTGTGTTTTTCATTGTGGATTTCTTAAGTATTGGAAAACGCTGGATAATATTTCTCTCTTTTTTGTGTCTCATTTACGAGTAACTCATTTTATATCGCCGTAAACCGAACCACGCGTATGAGAAAACCACTCGGAAACGTCTCTTTATGCACACGTTTGACTGAGTCTGAGCATTTCAGCCATGTATTACTACGTTTCTGAGTCCGTCTGTCAATTTGCTTTGGATGTGACGTCAATTTGGTTTCTTTAGAGCAGATTTCTGTTCTACAATACAACATCTGACTAGTATGTAGTTAACAGATACTCTGATTTATTAGCGATTCATTGCTGAAGTCGTGCATTTGATCAACTCAACGAATTTGCTGCCACTTCTTGTCAATATTTCTACACAAAGTAGAGAAAAATAGATGGCGTGGGTCTTCACGAGACGACCCGGAGTTGTTGTTTTTTACTTCTTTTATAAAGTTGTGTTAATTGTTTGTGTTTACTTGTTTTTGTTATTATCTATGTTGATTTTAAATGTTAGATAAATGGCAAAACTAGTGCTGAAGTACGCCAGGAACAAATTGTGTTTCATATTTCTGTTGCAATTTTTTATTACGGGAGAGCTCGGAAAAAATTTGTCCTTTAGAAATGCCAATTTTGCGTCGAACACACAGAAATGTTGGTGAATAATCACTGTGCCCAAATTTTGCAAAACCCACCTACGTGGTTTGTCGTAGATGTTTTCGATCCAAATTGAAAGGAAACACAGTACTGAGTTTATCTCTAGAGATCGTTTTCTTTTCTTCGTTAGTACTAACATCGTCTTTTACAGCTAAAAGATGATTATATGAATTATTCTTGTTTATGTATTGCAAAAATGTAAACTCTTAAAGGAGAGAGAGAGTGGCCTTCCTCATTCTCCGGCGGCGGGGAGTGATTCTGTACTAGTGCCTGCATCGTTTTGTTCAGTTTTATCCTGGAGTCAGTCAGGTTTTTATTCAGACGTCACGTCTTGTGGCTTCGACTTGAGAATATTTTATAAATTCACATGAAGAGCGACGTGAGAATTCCAGATGTATGTTAAGTGAATTCTTGCTCCTCTGAGCAAATAAAGTACTTTCTTTGTAAACATGGATCTGTTTGTGTCAATTCTGTTTTAGTGATATTTACATTCCATTTTTCAGTTTTGTTTTGTTTTTTTTTTTTCAGAATTTTAATGATTCAGTTTAATTAGATTTATTATTTTATTAATCAAAAATGTCTTACTTAATAACAGCATTTTTCAAACGTATATATATACACAGTTTAAGGTTTGTTTGTTTTTTTTGGCCATATGTTGGTGTTTTTGATTTTTTGGGGGGGGGTTTTGACCAAAATTCTGTTTATTATTTTAAAAAATTAATTTTAGGGTCTTATAAAATGTCTTCTTTTTTTCCTCAAATTCCATTTTTCTGCCGTAATTGTGGATTCTGTTTTCTGTCTTTTTTTTTTTTTCAAAAAGTATGTCTAATTTAACAAAAATTCAGTAAAAGAGTAACTAAAATTGCATTTTATTGCCCTATGAAATCAATTATATTTGATTATTTTTTTTCCCCAAAATTCCGTTTTTTCATTTTTTTTTTTCTGAATTTTTATGAGTTTAATCAGATTATTAATTTATTAATCAAAAAGCATGCCTAATTAATGACAATTTTTCAAAAGTTGTAAAAAAGTACAGTTTAAGGCTATATTGTTTGTTTGTTTGTTTGTTTTTTGGCCATATGTTTTTGGTGTTTTACAATTTGTTTTACTAATTGTTTTATTTTTTTATTGCGTGGACCTAATCCTCTACCATACTATTTCCTTAAAAAAAAAAAAAAAAAATAGTATGTCTAATTTAACAAACATTCAATAAATGTGTGCAACTAAAATAGCATTTTATTGCCCTATAATCCATTTTATTTTTTTCTCAAATTTTAGTGATTCAGTTTAATCAGATTGTTATTTTATTAATCAAAAAGCATGCCTAATTAATAATAATTTTTCAAAAGTTGTAAAAAATTACAGTTTAAGGCTATATGTAATCGTTTTTGTTTGTTTATTTGATTGTTTGGTTATATGTTGTTGGTGTTTTGTTTTTTTTTGCCCAAAATTCTGTTTTATTTTTCCCACATTTTTTGTTTATTAATCGAAAATAATTTCAAGTCAGTTGAAGTAAGACATCTTTAAAAAAATAAATAAAACAATTTGTAAAACAAACTGTAAAACAATTTAATAATTTATTAACATTTTTACGCTACTAGGCTATTTTTAAAAATTGTCCAAAAGTTCAATAGAGTGACTCCTGTTTCATATTTTAGGCTATTTGGGGTCAATACTGTCCAGAGACTGTTACCCAAAGCACATTACAATATATCAGAAATCAGAAAGAGTAAATATTTTGAAAAAAGTGTTTTACATTCAGGATCTTATTACTACTTACATGTATTATTAGACAATACCAGTGTTAGAGTAACTTGAGTTATGTAATCCGATTACTTTTTCTCAAGTAACATGTAAAGTAAGGCGTTACTTTTTAATTTACAAGAAAATATCTACGTTTCTTTGTTTCCCCATGTATTGACTGACAGCTCGCGTGTTGCCACGTTGAGAGAAATCGGGAGTAAGTGCAAAGGCGTTATGTGCGCTGTGTGAATATGATGCTATTGTAGTTCTAGACTAAATATCAATTTATTTTATTTTTATTAAATGCAATGTATGTTTTGTTGACAATGCATTTACTCATTTCGCTCGCAGAATGGCAGCACAGCTGAAAGGTTTGTTTGAGCTGCGCCCTCTACTGACAGACATCAATAAACATTTCCTTTAGCCTAAGGCTTATTAATTTCGCTTTGAAAAAAGTCTGAAAGAGCTTGCCAAAAATAAAACCTTTTTATTTTATCAAACAAGCAAGCCCAGCTCAGATGAGAAAAAGTAACGAGAAAGTAATGCATTACCTTCCACAAGAAGTAGGGAGTAACGCAATATTGTAATACATTACTTTTAAAAATAACTTAACACCGGACAATACACAGAAATGTTAGGAAAAAAATCGTTCACACATGTTCAATCTCAGAGCGCCTCCTGCTGGACATCAAACGACTTTTTCCCCCTTCCGCTTCACAAATTGTTCGTTTTAAAAATAACATTCAGCATCTTCTTGGTGACTTCTTACTTTAAAAATTCAAGATCGAAATAAAAATACTATTTTAGAGTGAAATAAAATAATATAAAAATAAGTACAATATATATTGGAGACTCTTATTCTGTAGCAGCCCCTCAATAACGAACTTCCGCGCGTGTCGCGAAGCTGATGACGCTTCATCCGCAGTTTTCTGTGTGCTTGCTGTAGCCGTCCTGCTCATCACCCACGTCTAATCATGTTGGGCAAAATAATCGGACAGAAATACGTGTCTATCGCGAAAACATGGTAAGAACATGGTAAAACGCCGTACAGCAGGAGGACCTTGCCGTTTTATTAATTTTACGTGTTGGTTTTTATTAATAGTGTTGTCCTTGTGGCGACCTGACTGTAGCCTGCTAAAGCTAATAAGATCAGGTCACGATAACTCTCTGATCAACTTTACTCTTGTGTTTTTTCGACTGTTTATTTAATTTTATAGTGCGTATATTAGTTATTTAATAGTGTAGTAAGTGTTTATGAATGTGACGGCTGTTTGTGTTTTCTTAGCAATGTTCAGACTCCTATTGTACACAATAGTCATCAATACAAACGATAAAAAACAGTTCACTTGTGGCAAACTACTTCTTACTCTGTTCAATAAGACACAAAAAATCAAGATGATCGTTAGGTTTATTTTACAGACTGTCTGACCTTTAGAATAATATAATAATGTTGTAAAATATAAACCAGAACATAAAGTTTTTTCGAAACAAAGGGGAAAAAACTCCCTTTGTCTTGAAAATGTTCTGGTTTCTCTGATTATTTATAGTGATTTTATTGATAGTTCCTTAATCTGTTACTGTATATCTGTTATCTGTATATACTGTACTGTAACTTTCGTGTGTTTTTTTGAACAAAATGGTCAAGATTTGTAGTTTGGAAGTTTAGGAGAAATGTATAAAAGACCACATGCGTGCATTACTGTAAAATTCTATTTTGATAACTTTGTTGATAGTATTACAATAACCGTGTGTATTTTACCTTCTAAAGCCTGACATATGAAATAATAGTCAGAAAATCTTGTATTTTTTAAATTAAACCTTTTATTGAATCTTTAGACAAAATATATATAAAAAAAAATAAATAGTTTTTGTATGACTCATATAGTCTGAGTGAAGATATAAAAGTGAGGTGAAAAAGAGACTCAGACTGAGCAAAAATATTCCATTTGGTGCAGATACTGATATTTCCATGACAAAATTCTGATGATTGTAATGTAAATCAGTGAGATCTTTATAACAGCAGAGCAGATCCTGACATAAAATGATGTAAATATCAGTGGCTACTCTATATTTCCAATAATATGTCTTAGTAATATGAGATTGAAATGATCCAAACATATAATGCATTGCAATCCAATGATGATCGAGATGAACAAATAAACATTCCTCAAAAGATGTGAGATGTTTTGGAGGCTTGTGAAGATCATTCCTCCCCTGAGGAACAGTGAAAGTAAAGTTTCTGGAAACAAACATTCCTCAAAAGATCCTGATGATCAGAAAAAAAGTCAAGCTGCTTCATCTAGAAATAGGACTACAGTTATTCTGAAGTTTACTTGATCAAAATAAAGATTTGACAGCAAAAAGTGTAAAGGTGGACATTTGTACGATTACACTAACAGACCTTTGACTGGCTAAAAAAGATAATCAATGAGACAACAGAAGGAATGTAGTAGATTGTGTGCAACAGGATTAACAGAAAAGTTTTGATCATTCAGAGGCCTTTGTGTGTCAATTATGATACAGCGTCTTCATGGTTTGCTTATGAGTCTCATGTTGTCCAGGGTTCCCACGCTGGCGGTCTGGGGTGGAGTTGGAGGTGTTGCTCTTGTTCACTTCACAGACTGGAGGGTCATCTTGGACTATGTTCCCTACATCAACGGAAAGTTCAAGAAGGATGAGTAGATGAAGGTTTGTCATGTTTATCTCTTCATTAACCTGTCTGGACTTCAAAAACAATGACTTTTGCATAGTGTCTATTTGCATATACACCACTGTATGATAGGAAAATCTTTTTCTTTTTTTTTTTTGCTTTAAAAAACTGGACAATGTGAGTTTTAATTTGACTGCTGCTGTCTTTATTTGCGGCATTTTATTCTGATTCTGTATGTTCCTGTAGGTCGGTGTTGCTTCAGATGGATTGAAGATGGAGACGTTTGTCACTGTTGGAGATGAAGACATCAATCCACCGTGTGAAACGGACTAGTGAATCACCCTCCTTTTGTTCATCACTGCTAAGGAACAATGTGATATTTATTTTTTGGAGCGTTCAGTCCATTTTTCCCTCATGATTATTTTTCAGTGTGGATTATACTTATGAAAACAGTAAAGTCTCATGATCAAAATCAAATGATTATAAAGCTTCATCATTTGTTTCCACTGAATCTTCCTGGAATAAATACACTGTAATTCTGTCACTGAGAACATCATCGTGGACCTGAACTCGGCTTTTTAATTCTTTTGTGATCTCTGTCATCCGCTCAACTGCGGGTTACTGGTGATGCTTGTTAATAAATAAATATAAAAAAAAAAGTTTGAGGTGTTTGTTTTGCTTCATGACCACCAGTTGTGCATAAGCAGAAGTTTACTATTATTAATGTAGCTTTAAATTCATCTGCTTTCTGTATATATTTTTATTTTCAGTTAAAATGTGTATTTGAAATTGAGTTTTTGAATTAGGCTTCAAATCTTTCAATACACCAGTGTTATTTTAGTATCGTTGATATGCAATTATGTTTTTTGTAAAATTTTAATTGTAGTATTTTCCATTTTAATTTTGTTTTTTCATATAATTTCTTTTTATTATGATTTTATTATTTTTTTTATTTTTGTTAATTTCATACTTAGAAATGTTGCACTGGTAAGATGAAATAAAATATAGCATTATTTTATAGCATTTGATGTTGATTGTATTTCAAGTAATTTTTTTTTTTTTTTAATGTTTGTTTGATTTAGGTTGGTTAGTATATATAATGTCAGATGTTTCATTAAACTGCATTACTGAACTTTAAAAATACACTTTGAAAGATTTGATATAAATAGCTTTCTTAATACAGTGAATCGGTTCCGACCGAACTGTAAGATCCGATTCTGTGACTCACCAGCCATCGCTCTCCTTCTTAAACAATAATTCGACTCTGAAATCGCTGCAAACTTCCCGAGAATTACAGCAAATATGTTTTCAGCTCTTTTATTTTGTAAAATGATCATTTTTGACGTATTTACTACTCCGCAGATGAATGAACTGCGAGTCGACTCTCGGTTCACAGAGAGTCATGAGTCAGAAGGTCGCGAGGTGAGCGGATAGAGAGCAGCGCCCGGCCGCCTTTAACCCTAAACATTCACAGCCTTTCCTCCAGAGAGACTCCGGGAGAAACATGGAGAGGAAAAGGTGGGAGTGCTCGGCTCTCCCAAATGGTTGGAAAAGGGAAGAAGTGACCAGAAAGTCGGGCTTGTCCGCGGGGAAAAGTGATGTCTATTATTTTAGGTACTGCAGCGGGATTAGCCGGAGACCAGCGAGCCGAGACAAAAAACTGCCTTTATCTATTAGTTAACTATCACTAAACCGACATCAATTGGCTAACTGAGGACTATAGTACGTTATTGTTGCAGGTTATTGTTGTTTGTCGTGCGTAACTTAAACTAATCGTGTCTTGGCGTCTCGTGCGAGTTAGCATTGAGCGCTAATCCGCGCTAGCAGCCATGCTAACTCATTGTTTTTGTTTTGTTTCTCAGTGTTGATTTAGTTTAGCTATGGATTTGTGCTAGTTTAAGTTAAATACGTATTTCCTTGTAGTCTGACTATCGTTTATATTCGAGTCTGCACTGTATTGATGATAAAAAAAAAAGATGTTTATTTAATCGGATAACACTGTGATAAGTGATGCAGGGGCTGCAAAAGTTTAATCAATGAAGAATTTATGATTTATAATCGCTTATTTATAAGAAGAATAGCCGAATGAGTTTAAATATTCAGTTTATGCAGTGTAGCTTTTATATAAATGTCAGTTATCATTTGCACCACGGTATTACTGTATGCTACTGTCATTTTACTATGGTACCAATACAGTTATTAGGGGTTTTCCAGTGTGTCTGTATTCATTGTAATGCTTTTCTCAAAAATTCTCCATGCATGTGTATTTTTAATTTTGCATAATTATGTTTGAATATATTTGTAACATGCAAAATGGCGTTTTCAGTGGTGATTTGTGTGAATGCATATCTATCTTTCTTTTTAACAGCAGGATTATTTGTAAAACATGGATCCGAAGTGCAGCTGTCAGTCTGGACAATAAGGAATATTTCTTGATCTTTCTTTTCCTTCTTAGTCCAACAGGGAAGAAGTTTAGGAGTAAACCTCAGCTGGCCCGATATCTGGGAAACTCCATGGATCTCAGCTCCTTCGATTTCCGCACGGGGAAGATGCTTATGAGCAAACTGAATAAGAACAGGCAGCGGATTCGCTACGATCACAGTCAAAGCAAGGTAAACACATCTGACTGAATGCATGATGTGCACTGCAGTTTTTGCTTTCTGTGTTGTGCTAATGTAATGTTTTTATCTGGATGTCTGTTTTCAGGGTAAACCTGATCTGAACACGTCACTGCCGGTCCGACAGACAGCGTCCATCTTCAAACAGCCCGTCACCAAGGTTACAAATCACCCCAGCAACAAGGTCAAGACAGACCCTCAGAAAGCTGTTGACCAGCCAAGACAGGTAAACATCACATCTGTGCAGCTGTTTACAAAAGAAACACATATTCAAATGTTTGGGGTTGGTAAGATTTTTTAAAAAAATTTTGAAGAAAGTCTCTTCTGCCTATCAAATCTGCATTTATTTGATCAAAAATACTGTAAAAACAGTAAAATTGTGAAATATTATTACAATTTAAAATAGCTGTTTTCAATGTGGATATCTGTTAAAATTTAATTTATTTCTGTGATCAAAGCTGAATTTTCAGCATCATTACTCCAGTCTTTAGTGTCACATGATCCTTCAGAAATCATTCTAACATGCTGATTTACTGCTCAACAAACATTTCTGATTATTATCAGTGTTGAAAACGGTTGTCCTGCCCAGTATTTTTTGTGGAAATTGTGATACATTTTATTTTTTAGAATTCACAGATAAATAGAAAGTTAAAACAAGACTAGCATTTATTTGAAATGTAATTTTTTTTTTAACATTTTAAATGTGTTTACTGTGGAAGCCCATTTAAAAAAAAAAAATTTAATTGCAAATTTTAATCTTACAATTCTGACTTTTTTGTGGTTTAAAAACAAACAAACAACTAAGAATTACCAGATAAAACTCAGTATTCAGAATTTTTGTTTTCTCATATTTGTGAAAAGAACAATTGTAAGATAGAGAGTTAAAATAACCTTTATTTGTTTGTTTGTTTATTATTTATTATCATCCTTGCTCAATTTTTTGTGGGGGGGAAGAAATAATAGAAATTCTTTTTATTTAGGATCCTTTAAGGTTGATGAAAGTGATGTTAAAGACATTTATAATGTTACAAAAGATTTCTATTTCAGACAAATGCTGTTCTTCTAAAATTTCTATTCATCAAAGAAACCTGAAAAAATTCTACTCACCTGTTTCCAACATAATAATAATAATAATAATAATAATAATAAATGTTTTTCTGAGCAGCAAATCAGAATATTAGAATGATTTGTGAAGGGTCATGAGGCTGGAGTAATGATGTTGAAAATTGAGCTTTGAAATCACAGGAATAAATTACACTTTAAAACATATTCAAATAAAAAACAGTTATTGTAAATAGTAAAAATATTTAAAAAATGTACTGTTTTTGCTGTACTTCAGATCAAATAAATGCAGGTTTGGTGAGCAGAAGAGACTTCTTTAAAAAAACATTAAAAATCTTACTGTTCAAAACATTTTACTGACACCTAACTATGAAAATAAAGGTTGACCACTACTAATGACCGCAGCTCATCATCAAGCTCCAAAAAGAGCCATAAAACATCGATCCAGTCAAAGAGTCTGTGTTATACCACATTGACTGGATTTCACATGTATTTCACAGCTGTTCTGGGAGAAAAAGCTGAGTGGACTCAATGCTTATGATATCGCAGAGGAGCTGGTGAAGACCATGGATCTTCCCAAAGGATTGCAAGGTGAAAATGGAAGAGCAGCTCTTTAAATCACTAGCTCTTTTCCCACAGTACTGCGGAAGCAAACGTACTGTGGTGTTAGAAATGCACTGAATAATGCAGTATTGTGTTTGTAAATGGCAGGTGTCGGTCCGGGTTACTCAGATAAGACGCTGATTTCGGCTTTAGCGAGCGCTCTGCACACCAGCTCGGCTCCCATCACGGGTCAGCTGTCGGCCGCGGTGGAGAAAAACCCTGGAGTCTGGCTCAACACCACACAGCCTCTGTGCAAAGCCTTCATGGTGACAGATGAAGACATCAGGTACAACCAGACGCTCCACAGTGTTTGTAGTAAAGCAGAGCCGTCCAGTTCAGCAGAGTTTAGCTCTAAACCTCATTAAACATGCCTGAACCAGCTAATCGAGATCTGCAAGATCACTAGAAACTCCCAAGCAGGTGTTTTGGAGCTGAACTATGCAGAAAAGTGGGCGTTCTTTGACATAATATGACGTTTTATGTTCCTGAGGTTCACTCAGACAGTATTCTTTCAAATTTAGTTGTACATGATTTGTCTGATCCGTACAGTAAAACAGGCAGTTTTGAAACATTTGTTTTTAAACACCATCATTTGACATGAGAAACAGCACTTTTCAGTGAGTTTAATGTCACTTCCAGTGTAATTTATAACTTCCCCATCATTCAGTACCGGTCTATGATTAAAAAAAAAACACATTTTAATTCTTCTGCTGTTTAGAAATGAACTCATTTTGATGTGTTGTTTTTTTGTGTTGCGTTTAACCTAGGGTTATTATTTTTTACTAAAACTAAATAAAAATGTTAATTGTTATAAAATTTTAAGTTTTTTTTAAGTTAACATTTAAGTTAGTTTAATAAAATAATGTTTGTTTTATCAAATAATTTTTTACTTGTTTTATTTTTGTTTATTTTAATTTAGCAACATTCTAAAACTAAACTAAAGCTAATAAATGTAAAAACTGTATAGACAAAAAAAGTTTAATAAGAAGTACTAAAATAAGTATAGTTGAACTATAACTAAATAAACATTAAAAAAAACGATATAGACGACAATTTTTTAGTTTAATTAGAAAACTAAACTACAACTAAATAAAAATTGATAAAAACTACGTAGACAAAAAGAAAAGTTTAGTTTAATTAGAAATATTTAAAATAACTAAAACTAAAAAAAAAACATGTAGACTAAAAAAAATTATAAAATGACAAAAACACAAAATTAATATTTTAACTACAATGAAAGTGAGAAAACAAAATAAAGTGTAATTCATAATATTAATAGCAATAGTACATCAGTAATATTAAAATAACACTGCTCTGACCTCAAGAGTTGTTTCTGTGGTTTAGTTTTAGTAAATGCTCTTGTTGGACTGGGTGGGAGATGTTTTGAACACCAGTATGTTACTGTAAAATAATGAATTGTTATCTCAGATGGTGTTTAATGAACATGACAGATATTTGAATGCTCTATTGAAATGAACTGCATCGCTGTGCTGCGTCTACAGGAAGCAGGAAGACCTGGTGTACAGCGTGAGGAAGAGGCTGGAGGAAGCGCTCATGGCGGACATGCTCGCGCACATAGAGGAAGCCGCCACTGAGGCGAAATCTCTGAAGGAAGAGTCCAACGACGAGGAAATGGAGTCCGTATAGCTGTAAGAAAAATCAGACTAATAGAGGATTCTTCATTTAGGGGAGACTTTACCTGAGGATGATGTTTTTGCATTAAAAATGAGTGTTGAGATCGATTCTAATAGTTTTACAATGTCTATTATGCCTCAAAGTATATAAAATGTCAGGAAAAATCTGAGCGTATTTTTAATTTAGGTGTACAGTAAGTTATTTGTACATACGAAATGCCATGTTTTTATAACTACTATCTTTAAAATAATGTCCAAGTAGTACATTATTGGACCCTGGACCACAAAAGCAGTCTTAAGTGGCACAGGTTTATTTGTAGTAATAGCCAACAGTACACCGTATGGGTCAAAATGATCAATTTTTCTTTTATGCCCAAAATCATTAGGATATGAAGTACAGATCATGTTCCAAGAAGATATTTTGTAAATTTCCTACTGTAAATATATCAAAACTTAATTTTTGATTAGTAATATGCATTGCTGTTGATCTTCATTTGAACCGATTTAAAGGTGATTTTCTCAATATTTTGATTTTTTTTTTTTTTTTTTTTTTGCACCCTCAGATTCCAGATTTTCAAAGAGTTGTATCTCGGCCAAATATTGTCCTGTCTTAACAAACCAATCATTAATTGAAAGCTTATTTATTGATATAAAAGTATTAAAAATGCATAAAAACTATATATGTGAAAAAAGTATTAGAAATTAATAAAGTATAAATCTCAATTTCAGAAAATTGACCCATATGACTGGTCACATATTTGTTTGTGATGGGTTGTACAAATATGGTGCTCAGTTTTTCATGGTTTTGTAGAAATGTGCTTTTAAAATTAAAGTTATTAGGTGTATAAACATCAAGAAAAATCTACTTTGCAATTATCCATGGAACAAAAGAAACATATTTTTAGTTTATTTTCAATTTATGGATATGGGAAAATTTGATTTGAAATGTAATTTATTTTTATTTATTTAAAATTAATGTTTTATAATGTTTTAAATATTTTTTAAATAAATGTTCAAAATGTATATTTTTTAAAGATTACCCTCACATCGAGTATTTTCGAGAACCAGTGCAGCTGCATTAAACCAAAATTTCAAGGCCAGGGTCAGATCTGTATTTGATGTAATGAAAGTTTCAGCATGGATGAAACACTTTGAAGAAGAGCTAGTTTGAGTTTGATTGTATAGCTCAGGGTTCACCAGATCCGGTCCTGGAGGGCCCTTCAGAGTTTAGCTCCAACCCTAATCAAACAGACCTGAACCAGCTAATCAAGGTCTTACTAGGTGTACTTGAAACTTCTAGGCAGGTGTGTTGAGGAAAGTTGGAGGTGAACTCTGCAGGACACCGGCCCTCCAGGAACAAGTTTGGTGACGCCTGGTTTAGCTGTTCATCTTCCATTGTAAATATTTGTTAAATTTATTTAATAGTTTTTTAATGTGTATTTAGTAGTTAAAGGAGAAGTCCACTTCCAGAACAACAATTTACAGATAATGTACTCACGTCCTTGTCATCCAAGATGTTCATGTCTTTCTTTCTTCAGTTGTAAAGAAATAGTTTTTTGAGGAAAACATTTCAGCATTTTTCTCCATATAATGGACTGATATGGTGCCACTATTTTGAACTTCCAAAAGTCAGTTTAAATGCGGCTTCAAACGATCACAAATGCGTTTGTAAACGATCCCAGCCGAGGAAGAAGGGTCTTATCTAGCAAAATTGAGGGAGAAAATACGGTCAGCGTTTTTCGACGTACCCTTACTGTCTTGAGTCAGAATACACAGAGTTCAGGGAGAGAAAGACAAGACGAGCATTTGAGATTAAAAAGTATATAAATTGTATTATTTTTATGAAAATAACCAATCGTTTTGCTAGATAAGACCCTTCTTCCTCGGCTGGGATCGTTTACAACCGCATTTGTGATC
>JAHKKF010501819.1:0-20664 GCA_019740295.1 Labeo calbasu
GGAACTTGTGGAAAATGGGCATCCGATGACCCCTTTAACAATGTGACAATATTTAGAACAATATGCAAATGTGGTATTTATATCATTTTGCCTTTATTTGGCAAATTAAAAGTCCTGCTGAAAAAGAAAAATCATAGTGAGGGACAGGCCAAAAACCTTACCAGCATAAATGCTATTTAAATTATTTAAAATAATACTTAATTGACTTTTTTCGGGATGTAATATTTATGAAAGCATACATAGCATTATGTTTTCAAATTGCATATTTATTTGTTGTTATATTAAATCTATGTTTGATTATTTCCTAGGAACACACATACTGTCTTACAATAGTAACATTAGGGGCCTAAAAGTCTGAGACGGCTATTAAAATGTAATAGCCTACAACATTAATCTAACATCATCATCACCATCATAGAAATGATTTGTTTAAGAACGCTTCCCGGGTTAATGGCCGTAAGTAAACCGTAATAAAGTTTATCAGTCACATATTAACAGACACACCTTGAATCTGATCGATCATGCGATCAGTTAGCGTGAAAACACAACAGCCTCTTTATCAACAGAGGGAGACAAAACTGATCTGAGAGCGGCTCCATACCTGCTATTTGCTTGCGTCATACAGGAAGAGGAAGTGAGTGAGTGGTGGAGATTAAAGCGAAAAGGATGGATACACAGCCATATAACGCAATTTAACTCGCGTTTATTTGCGTGAAATACCGTTAAAAGTGATGGACGAGCTGTCCCAGCTAATGTGATCGTGATCTGAAAGACAGAGATTGTCATTATTTCCACGGTAAGACTTTTGAAAGCTTTGTAATCTTACATTAGCCAGCTAACTTAGCTGGACTTATTCATAATCATCACATATAGCACAAAACTTCACTTATTTTAAAAAATAAATCAGTAAAAGGGGGCTCAGCTGTTGGTTATTTGTAATATGATACAAAATAATGTATTATAATAATGTAAAGCAAGGTAATTCATAATAATGAGATTTTGAATGTGATATATCACCTGTTTGGAGCTGTAACACTTTGTTTAATCTTTATTCAATAAATTCTGTCAGCACAGTAAATAGTATTAGTTGTTAGTAGTTTATATTGTACTCACTAATAAGTAAGAATGTATGAATTTTGCTGCTGTACCTTTAAGACTTATATATAAACAAATGTGTTATTTATTAAATTGATGTAGTTGCATAGTTCCTTCATTTAAAAATGCAAAGAAAAATGTGATTTTTCTGTAATGTGTCCTCGTGTGTCTCACAGGGTTGTAAGCTTAGACTGAAGACGTCAGCCACATGATGTTGGACCATGCCGATGTGAGTTTGACCCCAGATGAACGGGTTCGGGCCTTGACCAAGAAGGGCAGCTCGGTGGACATGAATGAGGCTGTGCCCCTCCGCCGATACTTCCGTTCGGGTATGGAGATGATCCGCATGGCCCACGTGTACGCCGAGGAGGGCAACACAGAGCACGCCTTTGTCCTCTACAACAAATACATCACGTAAGAAGACCTGAATGCTGCTCTAGCTGCTTCTGTTGCCTTTTAAAGGGACACTTCAACCGAAAATGAAAGTTCTTTTATCATTTACTCTCCTTCATGTTGTTCCCAACCTGTGTGAATTTTTGTCTTACCTCTGTGGAACACGTAAGATGAAGTTCTTAAGAATCTGTTCCTTTGTGGTTTTTGCAAATAAAAGAAATTAAAACCGGTTGGGAATTACATGGGAGTGAGTAAATGACAGAACGTTAATTTTTGGGTGGAGTATTTATGTGACGTAAATGGGAGCATCCGTTATGTATGAGTAATACTGGTAATATCCAGTTTACTTGCGACAGGTTTAACTCTGGTTCTTTTTAACTTACCAGGCTTTTTATTGAAAAGCTCCCTAAGCATCCAGAATATAGGCTGTCTAATATTCCTGAGAAGAGGGAGACTTTAAGGGTAATGTAGTCGAGTGAACTAGACAGATAATCTCAAATTACCATCATACTATGTTAGTTATCTTAGTTTTGATGTTGTTCCTTACACAGAAGCTAAAGGAGACCGCTTTTCCTCAAGCAGAGCAGCTAAAGAAACACTTACTGAGGAGGTATGAGAGAGAACATGCTGAGTTTGTCAGCAAAAAGGTGAGACATTTAAATTAAAGCGAAATTGAATTTATTTTTTTTATTTTTTATTTTTGTCAATTTAACACAATTCCCAAATTGCTTTTATGATAATGCATTCAGAATTTTTTTTCCTAAATTCCAGTTAATTTAATTGCATAATTCTAGGATATACAATATATTTTTATTACCATAGAAATCCCCAGAGCCCCCAATCCCTAGTTACCATTAAAAAATATTACATATATATAAAATAAAAAAAATTACTTCTCAGTTTTTTTTTTTCATGATTTTTAATTTTTTTTTTTTTTTTTTTACACATAACATAATATATTACTGTAATTAATATCCAGTGCAAACTATTGAGAGTCAGAATTTATTTATTTGTTGCTTTTTTTCTACTATTTTAGTTTTTAAAATAGGATTAGTTTTATAGTAATTTTCCATAAACCCTACCAGTCAAAAGTTTTTGAACGGTTTTTAAAGAAGTCTCTTTTGCTCACCAAGCCTGCATTTGTTTGATCTAAAATACAGTAAAAAAAACAGTAATGTTGTGAAATATTATTACAATTTAAAATTTAAAACTGTTTTCTGTTTGAATATATTTTAAAATATATATATTTATATATATTTTTAAATGTAATTTATTCCTGTGAGTTTAAAGCCGAATTTTTATCATTTATCATCACTCCTGTCTTCAGTGTCACACGATCCTTCAGAAAACATTCAAATATTCTGATTTGCTGCTTAAAAACATTTATTATGTTGAAAACAATAGAATTTTTACAGTAGAAAGTAGAATTTTTTAATCTTTGATAAATCAGCAAATCATCATATTAGAATGATTTCTGAAGGATCATGTGACACTAAAGACTGGAGTAAAGATGCTGAATATTCAGCTTTGATCACAGAAATAAATCACATTTTAAAAATATTAAAATAGAGTTATTTTTTTAAATAGTTATTTCACAATATTTTACAAAATATTTCACAACAGGCTTGGTGAGCAGAAGAGACTTCTTTAAAAAAACATACAAAATCAAATCAAAACTTTTGACAAGTAGTGTACATTATTGGCGTGCCTGGTGTGATTAATTTCAAAGTTAAATATGTTTGTATCCACCTTAGTCAACCTTATGAGAATTTTTTTTTTGTTGTTGTTGTCTACCAGCGTGCAGAAGATCACGCTCTTCAGCGGGAGTTGTCTCGGCAGCGTGAGCTGGAGGCGGAGAGGCAGCGTGTGGCAGACATGCAGAGGAGGCAGCTGGAGCAGGAGCAGTTCAGCATGTTTGAGGAGATGATCCGGCAGCAGGACCGTCAGCGTGAGCGTCAGCACGTCCACGGATTCAACACAGCAGCGCGCCCCCAAGACGAAGCACTGCTCATCCCTGGGATTCAGGGTCCCCCTCTGCCCTACCTAGAGTCCCCCACTCCCCCTCAGAGTCCACAGTACCCCTCGTCCAATCACAGCGCTCCATCAGCTGCACCACCGACGTTTGACCGCTCACTTAAGCCGGGTCACCTCAGCAACAATAGTACGGCTAGATCTCAATCCTCAATAGACATAGAGCAGCCTCTTCAGGTTGTCACAGTGTTTCTCTTTGTGTTTCAGCTACGTTGGTTGATGGTTTACGGCAGATAGCTGTTCCTGCTGAGCTTTGTGGCAAATTTCTGCGACTGGCCAATAACAACACCATAAGAGCCGTGGAAACCTGTGGGATACTCTGTGGGAGTCTGGTATGACTTGCTGACTTTATTATTTTTTTTTTATTATGATTTCAAACCATATTTGCATGTTGTGAATCACCGAAATTGTAGCTGTTACCAATAACAAAGTTCAAATCTCAGCTCAAATCAAATGTGATTCACTAGGGTTGTCAGACCAAGATGAATGAATAGTTCACCCAAAATTAAATTTACCTCATGATTTACTCACCTTCAAGCCTTCCTAGGTGCATATGACTTTCTTCTTTCATATGGATACAATTGGACTTCTATTACAAAATGTCCTGGCCCTTCTAAGCTTTATAATGGCAGTGAATGGGTGTTGAGATTTTGAAGTCCACTATAGTGCATTCCTCCATCATAAAAAGATGAATGACATTTGTTCTGAACTGAGAGGTTCTAATGCACTGTATTGAAACGTTAGGTGAGCATTTGGAGTTTGCGAGTTTATATCTCAGAATTCTGACTTTATTTCTCGGAATTGCGAGTTTATATCACACAATTCCAACTTTATTTCTTGGAATTGCGAGTTTATATCTCGGAATTGCGACTTTATTTCTCGGAATTCCGAGTTTATGTCATGTATTTGTGACTTTTAGTGACTTTATTTCTTCATAACTCACTATTGTGAGATTATATCTCACAATTCTGAGAAAAATGTCAGAATTGCCAGGTTGTATCAGGCAGTTCTGAGAAAAAAAGTCAGAATTGTGAGAGAACAATATTAATATTCGCAATTTTTTTATTTTTCAAATTTTTCAATTTTTCAATTTTCAATTTTCAAATTTTCAAATTGAAAATTTTCAATTTTTCAAAGTTTTCGCACTCAAGTTCACAGGCAGAAAGTGCATCCTGTTTGCTTTCATTATTTTACAAAAGCACAACATTTCGTTGTTATTGTGATTGCACACAAAAATAACATAGAGTCTTTACAGATTCAACAGATGTGTTACTTTTATCTGTATGACCAAAAATGATGGAGTATTTTAAGAGCGAGTAACTGCACCGGTGCCTCCATATGTCATGCAGTGAGCGTGTTACTAATTCAGCTTCCACACGCCGCACAGACACTTCAATAGTGCACATACAGGTCAACATTAGATTGAGCTGCCATGTTAAGTTCCTACTTTTTCAGATGAAAACCCATATTTGAGGTCGATGAACATTAGGTGAGCATTTGGATGTCCTGCCCAATGTAAAACATGACCACATAAAACAGTCGTTAACGATCTGTCTGTCATGGACTGCGTGACTTCACCACTTCCTGTGGCCTGTCAATTATTAGGGGGCAGCCCTAGCAATTACTTTATTAAAATACCCAATAATGATGTGAAATGTTGGTCTTTTACGTGTCTAAAGCATATAAAGTGAATAAACAAGTTTTAATCCACTCAACTTTTTACATAAACAATGGGAAACCATAAAAACTTTCGTTTCACCCTTTCATTCAAGTGCTCAGTCCAAGTCGGAACTGTTTTCTCAGTTCAGTGACTGTTGGAGGAATTGGAGCGCTGAATGAGTGGTCAAAAACCAGCATCGTAGGATCATATACGCTGGTATTTTGACTCATTTCAAGTCGGAGTGACTGTTGGGAACGTCAGAAAGTGAGTTTTAATTGAGTAACTTGTAGGTCTGTGCTGCTTGGTTCAGTCCAATTTAGTGAACTGGTTCATCCTAAAAAAAAAAATTATTATTATTTTTTTTTTTAAGCAGCATTCGCTTTATTGTGGAAGCCGGTTTCTGCCATTGAATAAAAAATAAAACAAATTCTGACTTTTCTCGCAATTTCAAGATTACAAGTCAAGTCTGTTTTTTTTTTTGTTTAGAATTGACTTTTTCCTCAGAACTGTGAGATACAAATGCACAATTGCGAGTTATAATGTCAGAATTGCTAGTATAAAGTCAGAATTGCTGGACAGACTCACAATTGCGAGATTCTGTGACTGACAATTCTCTGTTAAAGTGTTATGTATCTCTATGCTATTTTCAATAGTTACACTGTAGATTCTACATAGTATGGAAGCCCGTTTCTGCCACAGAATAAAAAATGTAAAAAAGTTATTGCGACTTATCAAACAATTCTGACTTCTTTTCTCAGAATTATGAGATACAAACTCTCAATTGCGATTTATAAAGTACAGTTCTGAGGAGAAAAAAAGACTGATGTTCACAGAATTACGAGTTTATTTCACACAATTCTGACTTCATTTCTCAGAATTGCAATTTTATTTCTCAGAATTACGAGTCTATATCTCAGAATTACAAGTTTATATTACACAATTCCAACTTTATTTCTCAGAATTACGTTTATATCTCGGAATTGTGAGTTTATATCGTGCATTTGCAACTATTTCTTAGAATTGCGAGTTTATATCTCAGAATTGCAAGTTTATATCTCGGGATTACAAGTTTATATCAGAATTGCGAGTTTATATTACACAATTCTAACTTTATTTCTCAGAATTACTAGTTTATATCTCGGAATTGCGAGCTTATATCTCGGAATTCCGAGTTTGTATCTCGGAATTGTGAGTTCATATTGTGGAATTGCAAGTTTATATCACACAATTCCAACTTTATTTTTCAGAATTGCGAGTTTATATCTCGGAATTGCAACTTTATATCTTGGAATTGCGAGGTTATAGCACACAATTCTGACTTTATTTCTCGGAATTGCGAGTCTATTTCTCAGAATGGCGAGCTTATATCTCGGAATTGCGAGTTTATATCTCGGAATTGCGAGTTTATATCTCAGAATTCTGACTTTATTTCTCGGAATTGCGAGTTTATGTCTCGGAATTGCGAGTTTATTTCTTGGAATTGCGAGTTTATATCTCGAAATTGTGACTTTATTTCTCGGAATTCCGAGTTTATGTCATGTATTTGCGACTTTTAGTGACTTTATTTCTTCATAACTCACTATTGTGAGATTACATCTCACAATTCTGAGAAAAATGTCAGAATTGCCAGGTTGTATCAGGCAGTTCTGAGAAAAAAAGGCAGAATTGTGAGAGAACAAGTCGCAATTTTTTTTTTTTTTATTCAGTGGCTGAAACTGGCTTCCATACTATATAGAATCTACAGAGATACATAACTTTAACATGTATGAGAACTGTCAGTCATAGAAAGACTTGATATTTGCTTCCTATACCCTAATCAGACTGAAGCTGATAAAACAAACAAACAAATGACACCCTTTACTCCAGTTCTTGGATAAGCTTTATCAATACAACACGTTAAGAGTAAGACATCTAAATGGAAAGTGTTTGTGTGACTGTTTGCAGAATAGGAACGCGTTCACCGTGACACACGTGATCGTGCCGAAGCAGTGTGGTGGTCCGGATTACTGTGACACAGAAAATGAAGAGGAGCTCTTTCTGGTGCAGGACCAGTATAACCTCATCACCCTAGGCTGGATACATGTGAGTCACAACTTCACATCACACTTCTACCTTCTCTAGTCACTGATATAAACCACAGATATCTGGTGATATCCAATGATTTTCACCTCCCATGACCTATTGTAAAGCTTAATGAGCAAATGAAATGGTCATTTTCTTATATGTGCATCAGTACAGTGGATCATAGCCATAGTTGCCTTACTGCAGTCATCATTCATTCTGCACCACAGACTCACCCCACTCAGACGGCTTTCCTGTCTAGCGTTGATCTGCACACTCACTGCTCATACCAGATGATGCTGCCAGAGTCCATCGCCATCGTCTGCTCTCCCAAATTCAATGAGTAAGTCCAGCAATGAGACAGATGAAAGCAGTGATGACACAAGTGAGATGCAGTGGCCCTAAAAGCTCTTGGGACACTTAAGTCACACTTCAAAGTGCTTGAATGTCACTGCTTTAAATATCAAACCAATAAATCTACAACTGTCAGTTGTAGGTCTAGTTATGCTTTGCTCTGTTATTTCAAGAGCTAAATATTCTAGAACTTGTGTAGCACTTGCAGTAGTCATGTCTGATTTGTAAATGAATTGTTCTGTCAAATAGATTCACCAATGATCACATAAATGATTCATTAGTCCGAGTCAGAATGATTTCAGCCCAAACTGTGTTATAGGCACAAAACAATGTTGAAGTCAGACCTCACTTGATCACTGTAAGCTCTAGCATTGTGGTAAGTTTGTAGTTTGTTTGTAGATGATCTCTGAGGTGTTGTATTACTACTTTGCAATACAGTGGTTTTCAGTCACAGGGCCGTGGGCTTTAGCACACTACCAAGATGACTTAAAATCGTTTAAATAAGACAAAACAAAATTTAAAATAAGCTAAAACAACTAAACATTAAGATGTAAGCTGATATTGTATTCCTTATTGTAATTCATTCCCTCAGCAACTTATGCAAATATATGAGAGACGTTTTATTTCTAGTGTTGGAAAGACTGTAGAAATTATTCATCTTAAAGCTGCATATTATTAAAATCTTAAAATATTTAGATGTTTTTATAGAATGCTTAATTTTTAGTTATGTCAAGCTCTAATGTTTTATTGGATAGAAAATGACATTTGAGAGTCTAAATGTAATCGCAAATGACTAAGATGCTAACAGATAGGAATTTCTAGAGCTCAAAATGTCATGGAATTTGTTTGGGAACACAAATGGATAGAACACTTGTTGATTGTGATTTATAGAGCTGGAAAAGCTATGGAAATGTCTGTATTGAATATATAATTTGGTTTATGTCAAGCTCTAAAAATATTTTGAGTAGAAATTTTTAAAAAATCATTATTTGGGAGTAAAAAAAAAAAAACGTTATCACAATTGACTACAAAACTTGTTGACTGTGATTTCTAGAGCCAGAAGAGTTATGGAAATTTCTAGATTGAATTAGGGGTGTGACGGTGGAAGATTTTTTCCTCCGCGGTGATAATGGACCAACTAACGTCAGTGACGCAGTGTTGGGATATATATATATATATAATTTTTAAACATATAAAGATGAGGCTCAAAAATTATTAACAAACGTGCGTGTTTATTTCAGCCTACAAAACACTAAAGTAAATATCAAAGAAATTATACAGTTAAATAAGAAAGTAGCCAAAATAAGAACAGTAAATACTAAACAAACATTTGTTGCATAAATTCGTATTTAACCTCGAGCCAGAGTCTTTTCTCTCTCTTTCCCATTACACTGTTGCATCCATTAAAATAGCTTAGTTTTGTTTTTAATAGGAACGTGGTTATATTTATTTTCGTTTCTTTATAAAGTTAATTTATAAATATGTTTGGAACATTATTTGTTTGTTAAATTAAGGTTTTTGCTTTTTAAAGTAACGACCAAGTGGCCAGAGGCAGTTGAGTTGATCACAGCCTATGTTTGCTCAATTTTGCCTTCTCAAATCATCACAACTTGCCTAAAATAAAATCTTCAAGCATATCACAATGTTATTTTAAACGTTTAACTTAGATAAATGCACGCTATTATGTGCATACAGTTGTTTGTTGGAGAGGGGAAGCTAAATGCGCTTTGCAGGACATGGAGGCGCCAGCGCAATCACTTGCAAAAAAATTTAAATATGCCATAATCTTTGCTCTTAAAGGTAAGCGTAATATATCATCCAGAACTATAAAGGGTCTAATTTTATTTGCGTGCACTCACAATATCAACAAAATGTTGTGCTTTTGTAAAAATCAAGAAAACAAACAAGATGCGCTTTCTGATGTCTCGGTGTTAAACAGGAGCGCTGCACAAAAATGAAACTCAGTGGATACTTGCCTTACAGTCAGGATAAATATATCTATGGAAAGCTTTAAATTATTACTTTACTACTTTAAAACTAAAAAATTCAAATCGAAAACGAAAACTCTTTCATTATAAAATCCGTAGAGAGATTTCTCTCTAAAGGCACGTCCAATAAGCAGATTGCAAGTCAGGATCGTCATCTTTGCGACACTGGCTCAGAAAACACAAGTCTATTAATAATTCATTCAAGTGTCTCCTCTTTTTATTATGTCAAGCTTTAAAAGTATTTTATTGTATAGAAATATCTGAGAAATTGATATTTGAGAGTTAAACAAAAACGTAACCGCAAATAACTAAAAAAAACTTGTTGAATGTGATTTCTAGAGCCAGAAAAGCTATGGAAATTTCTATATTGAATAGACATTTTTAAGTTATGTCAAGTTTTAAAAAAACATTTATTGTGTAGAAATTTCTGAGAAATTACTATTTGGGATTTAAAAAAACACATGATCACAACTGACTAGAAAACATGTTGATTGTGGTTTCTAGAGCTGGAAAAGCTATGGATATTTCTATATTGATTTTACATTTTTAATTATGTCAAGCTTTAAAAATATTTTATTGGGTAGAAATTTCTGAGAAATTGCTATTTGGGATTATAGAAAAAAAAACCTTTATCACAAATGACTAGAAAACTTGTTGATTTGATTTCTGGAGCTGGAAAACTATAGAAATTTGTATGTTGAATATACATTTTAAGTTATGTCAAGCTCTAAAAATGTTTTATTGCGTAGCAATTTCTCAGACATTTCTATCTTGGAGCTAAAAAAAGTTATCATAAATGACCAAAAAAACTAGTTGATTGTCTGTTTTCTGAAGATGGAAAAGTCATGGAGCTCTAAAATGTTTGATTTGTACAAATTCCTAAGAAAAAATTTACCATTAGTAAAAAAAAAAACTTGGTCACAAGTGATTAAATGCTGAAGAATTTTAAAAAAATATTTATAACTATATTATTATTTAAAAACCCTTTTTTAAAAAAACCTTTAACCTTAAAGTGAAATTGGGACCTTAGAGTCAGAAAGCTTAGGAGAAGCTGATGTAACACTGACGTGTTCATCTGTACAGGACGGGCTACTTCAGGCTGACAGACTACGGCATGGAGGAGATCTCAACCTGCACTCAGAAAGGCTTTCATCCTCATCCCAAAGAACCTCCTCTTTTCACTGTAAGTGACGTCAACCTGCACTTGAGCGTTCAGTCATTTGCATGCGTTTTGAAATGTGTTTCATGAGTCATATACGATAAATGCAGTTATTTTTTCCCCTCAGGGTGGCAGTCACATTAGAATCACAGAAGGCACTGTATCGATGCTAGACCTGCGGTGATCCGTCTCTGGTGTTCACACAGCGGTACCATGAAGCTTATTTTTTTAATCTGTCCTCGCTAACTCGTCTGATGGACTCGCTCTCGTACAGAACCAGCTTTCACTGGTGGTGGGTTTCTAAGAGACAGACACTCGTCTAAAACAAGCACTTTTTGGGAAATATGAAGACACTAACTGAAGCAGCGTCTTTTATGACATCCGTTGGGAGCTCAGGAACACAAACACCTCCACAGGACTGCAGCCCATTCCTGTTTCACTTTGCTTTGGCCTAATGGTCTAGTGAGCCATTCACAAATGTTTCGATGCCCTCCAGGTTTATTTATGCTCTTAGTGACGCCACACACACTAACATATATCTGTAGAAATAACATTAAGGCAAAGGGTTTTATAAGCTACTGAGTATCTTTGGTTAGAGCTGAATGGGTCAGTCCTGCAGGGCTGAACCTGTCATGAATGCCAGCGATATCATTTTAGTTCATTTCTTAAATATTTTCAAAGTGCAACTTCATTTTTGATAACAATAATCAGTCCATGATGTTGTTGAATTTTTGGTTCTGATTGATTGATGATCTGATGGGCCATTCACACAGAATGCGTTTTTGCATTTGAAAATGTGAGACGCAGGACAGTGGAATAAAAAAAAAGCCAAACTTTCTTTAACCTGACCATCGTGTTTTTAAAACAGCATATTGTGTTAGATGCTAAAAAAGACATGAGTGCAACAGTCAAAGGGGTGATTAACACTCTTAAAAATATGAGACAGCGCAGTGGGATGAAAAAAGCTAAACTACTGTTAACTTGAGCCATGCCTTTAGAACTTTTTTTTTTTAGGGTTTTCATCTCACAATTTTTTTTTTCCTCAGAATTTTTTTTTATATTTTACAAATTTATATCTCGCAGTTCTGGGTTTGTATCTCACTATTCTGACCTGTATTCTCCTCAGAATTATGAGTTTACATCTCGAAAGTTTATATCTCAGAATTCCGAGTTTGGATCTGACAATTCTGACTTTTTTCCCCTCAGAATTTCGAGTTTTTCGAGTCTCGCAAGTTTATATCTCGGAATTCTTAGTTTGTCTCGTAATTTGTAGTTTATATCTTACATTTCTGACATTTTCCCCCTGAGAATTCTGACTTTACACCTTTAAGACTTTAAGTTTGTATCTCAGAATTCTTTGTTTATATCATGGCATTCTTAGTTTATATCTCACAATTTTGACTTTCCCTCCCCTCAGAATTCCAACTTTACATCTCGCAAGTTTGTATCCGGAATACTTAGTGTATATCTCACAATTCTGACTTGTTTTCTCCTCAGAATTATGAGTTTACATCTCGAAAGTTTATATCTCAGAATTCCAAGTTCAGATCTGACAATTCTGACTTTTTTTTCCCTCAGAATTATGAGTTTACATTTCACAAGTTTATATCTCGGAATTCTGATTTTATATCTCACGATTCTTTTTTCTCCTCAGAATACAGTTTACATCTCACAGGTTTAGATCTCAGAATTCTTAGTTTATGTCTCGGAATTCAGTTTTTTTTTCTCTCATAATTCCGACTTTACATCTCGTAAGTTTATATCTCGGAATTCTGAGTTTCTCACAATTCTGACTTTTTTCCCCCTCAGAATTCTGAGTTTACAACTCACAAGTTTATATTTCAGAATTCTTAGTTTATATCTCACAATTCTGACTTTTTCCCCCTAAGAATTCAGATTTTACATCTCGCAAGTTTATATCTTCAAATTCTTTGTTTATATCTTGGAATTTCGACTTTACATCTTGTAAGTTTATATCTTGAATTCTTAGTTTGTATCTCAGATTCTGAGTTTGTAACTCATAATTCTGACTTTTTCTCTTAGAATTCCGACTTTACATCGCCCAAGTTTATATATCGGAATTCTTAGTTTATATCTTGGAATTCTGAGTATATAACTCAGAATTCCAACTTTTTCCCCCTCAGAATTCAGACTTAGAATTTTCTTAGACTTGAGAAAAACAGTTTTTCTTAGTATTGCAAGAAAGAAAAGATAAAAAGGAGCAATTATGTTTTTTTAATCTCATGGTTGAAAAAAGCTTCTGTATTATACACAACTAGTTTAACTTGAGCGTTGTGATTTTGGAATACTGTCTCATGCGCAAGACATTGAAAGACTCGACACGAGTACAACAGTCAAATGTGTCTGACTAGCACATATTTGTATAAAAGAAAATATGGAAAAGCAATGAAATGCAAAAACATGTTCTTTGTGAATGATTTGTTGATAACTTTTTTGTATGCAAACAGTTGTACAGTTTCATATCAGGGAAAGAAGGAAGCAACTAAATTAGCAAAATTCTGCTTGAGTTTTATGAATGAGACAGTGTATAGATGTATTTGTGGTGAAGGTGATAAAGGCAGAATGAATGAAGATGGACCACTGAATTATTAAAACTCAATGCACACATTGTGCATTAATTCATTCAATGGTCTGTTGTTCCTTACTGTAACTGATGAAGACCCATATCACTACTTACCTGTTATTGATGTATTTGACTGGTAACACTGTATCACAGTTTTCCCTCTTTTAAAGTATGAACTGATAAAGAAATCAGTTAAACTAAAAAAAAAAAAAAAACTGTGACAGATAGTCTGTCTCATTTCTTTTTTAATATGCAACCGGTTGTTGTTAGTACAATGTATAAATATTAAGAACAGAGACAGCAAGCTGAATTACACATCAAAACCCTGTGTTAAAGATGGGAGCATTACATCATAAATTAAGATTAAAAAAAAAAAATCAACCGTTTTTTACGATTTACAGTATTTGTAGATTTAAAGATGATTTTTTGCTGTATGTGCAGTAAATCAGTTCATAAGCAGCAGTTGATCCACACTGCCAGAGAGATTTCATTCAAATGCTTTTTAAGGTTTTGGGCAAGAAGTTACTCTGTTCTTTGATCACAGAAAATATTGAAATGTTTCCAGAAGCATCTCAATCCACTAATCAAAGCCTGTGTCCACTGTGCTCCAGTTCACAAACATCATTTCCCCATATCAGACATCGTCTGGCCTTGTTGCTGGCAGTCCTCTGACATCAGGCACTGGTAATTCAACACTGGATTGAAGAGGGTGACATCAGCCCAGCCAGTCCAGGTCATCATCGTCACTGTCATCACCAAACAGAGGGGTGGGAGGGGGACGTCCTTTCAGACTCTAAGGACATTCACAGAAGAGCATCAGTCAGTTCACTGTAAAAAGGAAAAGTCCACTTCCAGAACAACAATTGACAGATAATGTACTCACCCCCTTGTCATCCAAGATGTTCATGTCTTTCTTTCTTCAGTCGTAAAGAAATTATGGTTTTTTGAGGAAAACATTTCAGATTTTTCTCCATATAATGGACTGATATGGTGCCCAGAGTTTGAAAAACTGTTTCTATCATTTCGAGTGACTCGAGAATTGAGTGGAAGTGCCCGGGTGGATCATACAGGCAAAATGACTAACCTGTTCAGGACTTAAAGTGCAGGTCAGTTTCATCTGTAAACAGGCTGCTATGAGTTGCTAGCAGTTTAATGCTTAACTAAGTAAACAAAGACAAAACTACAGCAGCAGTACCATAAACAAAACTAAAATAAATTACTATCATCACTCAAAATACTCTATGCTAATGGACATCATTATTATCTACTATAAAGTTACAGTAGTAATTTAGCAAACAAATGTTATACAACATCGTTCAGAATGAGCTAGGGCAGATAACAACACAACCCTTACGAAAATTAAAACGAGAATCCATGGTTACTGTAGTTACACAATGGTAAACAAAAATGAACCATGGTTTTGCTACACTAACCATAAACTAACCATGAGATGTGTAGTAAAACTATGGTTGTAGTTAAATTAAAACGGATTGTAATCATCCGCCGAAAAACAAAAAAAAAAACATGCTTACTATACTTTTACTGTAATAAACCATGGCAAATTTTGGTAAGAGAAAAATGTGACTCATGATAATGCAATAAAGTGTACAGCATTAGGAGTTTTCTGTAACGATATTGTCATGATGTAATCATTATTGTACTAATTTTGACATTTAGGCAATTTAGAAAATATAGTTTTCTTAAATCTATAGTATTTACGCCATTTTAAGATAAAATAACAAGACCTGGTCATAATGTAATACTTTAAATTGAACAAATAAAAGTGTTACTGCGAATAGAATATAATGAGGTGGTTGTTTTGCAACAAGGTGGAGACAGTTCTGCTCATAACAGTGGCTGATTGGAAAAGTGACAACTACAAGAAAATTATTGAAAAAAGCAAACACACAAAGTAAGATGCAGAGAGATATCATGGAAAATTAAGAGACTTAAAAGGAAAATGGAAGTGAAGGTGCGGTTCAAGAGAGAGCCTTTTTCTTATTTTACACGGCCCCAGCCTAAGGTTTTAAATATTTATTTAAATGTAATGGCCATACAAAAACAAACAAACAAACAAAAAATAGGGTTGTCCATGGTTTTATAATTTGTTGTGGGTGTATGGGATGGCCTGGATGAGTGTGAAATTTCCTGGGTTGAATTTTGTCTCAGTCCGGCCCTGTTCTACGTGGTGGTTGTTTAGCCTTGATACATTCATTAGCTAACAAATTTTAAATGTAAGTTATTTTGTATTAATGTGTCAGTATTATGTGAGGTACAGTTACCAGCGTGACGCTAAAACAGGTAGTAGTAATGGGTACTTTTTACTTAAGTACGTGTCTGAGCCCATACTTCTTTACTTCAACTTAAGTAAAAAAGTGTAGTCAGTACTTCTACTTTTACCAGAGTATTTTTAAAGATGAGTATCTGTACTTCTACTTGAGTGAAGGATGTGTGTACTTTTGCCATCTCTGGTTATTTTTATAAAAATAATACAATTTATAAACATTTTTAGTGTCAAACGCTCATCTTGTTTTGCTCTTCCCGACCTCTGTTTTTTTTCCAGTTCATGACAGTTAGTGTATGTCGAAAAACTCCCTTCTCATGTTCTCCTTCAACTTCAAAATCGTCCTATATCACTGTTTTACCTTTTTTGTTAAGGGTGTTTGATCTTCTTTGCATGTTCACTTTGCAAAGACAGGGTCGGTTCTTCTGCAGCAATGTAGGATGATTTTGAAATGATTTTTGAAGTTGAGGGAGAAAATACAATTGGAGTTTTTTTTTCACACAGTTCAGGGAGAGCAAGACAACCCTTCTTTCTCGGCTGGGATCATTTACAACCACATTTGGGATCGTTTGAAGACACATTTAAACTAAGTTAAAAGTTCAAACTTGGGGCACCATATCAGTCCATTACATGGAGAAAAATGCTGAAATGTTTTCCTCTAAAAACATAATTTCTTTGTGACTGAGGAAAAGAAAAACACAAACATCTTGGATGACAAGGGGGCGAGTACATTAACTGTAAATTTTTGTTCTGGAAGTGGACTTCTTTAATATTAGGTACTGAACAAACATATAGACCAATTGTCTGTTTGTAAACATTCGGGAAGCGCGCGCAGCATGGTTGCAGAAAACCCGGGAGAGATTATTACAAGGATGCGGTACAAAATACTTAGACTAAAAAAAAAAAAAAGAGTATAGATTATATTAATTAGATGTCATTTTCAAAATGTTATTCGCATGTTACGAGAGCTTGTCACCCAGCGATAAGCACTGTTATTTAATGAAATTGACGTTAGATAGTGGGATAGTCTTACAGATCCGAAACAGGGATGGCGCTTTTTTATGGGCGGTTCAAGTGGCAGTCTATGGAGCCATGGAATAAAAGAGGTCAATTTGATTTTATATTTCAAAATTCTGACTTTATTTCGCAATTCCGAGATTATATCTCACAACTCTAGAGGAAAAACAACTTGTCATTCTCTCTTTTCCCCTCGGCTCAGAGTTTATATCCCACACTACTGCTTTTTTCCCTCAGAATGAACAAATTCACTAGTTTTGTTAAATCGAGTTATGAAGTCCGAATTAGGAGATTTTTCTCACAAACTTGCATTTTTGAGAAAAAAAAGTCAGAATTGTGAGATAAAATAAAAAAATGTTAACAGCAGTAGGTTTAAATAATATGTCATGCTGTAACGGTAGGCCTAATACAGTACATCCCCTATGAACAGCATATGTGAATATTATGTAGACCTATTGTTTAAATCAAATTTATGCTTTAAAAGTAGAGTAATCATAGCAGTTTTCATCCATAGTATGTCCGTGTAAACGTCTGCGTTTAGCTTCAAATGGCGTCTTTTACTACAGTATTGTATAAAAATTATTTGCATTCCGATTTTGACATCAAAAGGCACAAAAATATTTTTTTTTTCTCTTATTCCACTTGCTATTAGTGTTTTTCTGCAACCACTATGTGCGCGCAGCTGCAAGTGACGTCACTGTGACATCTACTCGAAATTGGTCTATAGACTAGTAATCTCTGCTGCTGTTTTCCTATCATTGGTCGAACAAACAGAGTCCCGCCCCCAAACTCACACTATTGGTTCAACAGAACCACAAAGTGACAATTCAATTACAATTCACTATATTAAGCAACATACTAGGGAATTGTAAATATTAGAAGACAATCTAGACCTTTAATGACTAACGTAAATCACACATAGTTAATAATTATTAATTAGGTTAATTATACATTTTCAAAATGACTGACTTGTCTACAAAGGACATTGTGTTTCAGTTTTAACTGATAATCAGATAATTAGTTTGTGGGAATGAAAAGCAGAGGAGCAGCAGATGGTTGTGGTGTGTGTGTGAGATCCCTGCTCACCAACTCCTCTTCCTCTTCATCGGCCGGTGTGGCTGCAGGTGTGGATGCGGGGGGCTGGGAAGGGGTGGAACTCTGGAAAAATGGTTCCTCTCCATTTTCCTCTTCTACCCTCTCAGAAAGACTGAGAGAATAGCAGGATGAGCACAGATGAGACAGAGATGACACACATGCTCACAGTGAGGGTTAAAGCGTGGGTTGTGTTAGTTGATACGGATAAGTTAATTTACGGTGTTATACAGAGGTTTACCAACAATCATAAAAATGATTAAATTAGATAAAACTGCAGCAATGGGACGTCAACAAACAAATTGAATTATTCGCAAAACTAGCTGTGAAATCTAATTTCTGACTGTTTCACGTGAGATAACGATCCATTACATACATGTAAGACATGTTTCACCGTGCAATGAAATTCAGTCATTTACTCACCCTGATTTCAATCTAACCCTGTCTGACTTACTTTTTTCAGTGAAACATAAAAAAGGAGAAATTGTGAAGAATGTTCCTGCTGCTTTTTCACACGATCATAAATAAAAACAGATGCTGTCTAGCTACAAACACGACAAATAACATACCATAAATTGGTCCAAATGATTGTGCACTATATTTCGAGCCTTCTTAAAGGGATAGCTCATTCAAAAATGAGCCTCGTGTCCCTCATGTCGTTCCAAACCTGTAAGACCTTTGTTCATCTTCAGAATACAAATTAAGATATTTTTGATTAAATCTGAGAGCTTTCTGACCCTGCAGCATCACACACATGCGTTGTTTTACTCTCGTGACACAGAAGAGAAGAAATTGTTGAATAAAGTCGTTATTTTTGTTTTGTTTTTTTTACACACAAAAAAGTATTATTGTAGCTATATAACATTACGGTTAAACCACATGGACTATTTCAATTATGTCCTTACTACCTTTCTGGGTCTTGAACGTGTCAGTTGCGTTCCTGTCTATGCAGGGTCATCTTGCGAATATGAACAAAGGTCTTACGGGTTTGGAACGACATGAGGGTGAGTAATTAAAATGAAAATTATGTCATTTGGGTGAACTATCTCTTTAAATGATTAAAACTAAAACTGAAAAAAGAAAAAGAAACTATGTACACTACCAGTCAAAAGTTTTTAACAGTAAGATTTTTAATGTTTTTTAAAGTAGTCTCTTCTGCTTATCAAGCCTGCATTTATTTCATCTAAAGTACAGCAAAAACAGTAAAATTTGGAAATAGTTTTACTATTTAAAATAACTGTTTTCTATTTGAATATATTTTAAAATGTAATTCCTGTGATTTCAAAGCAAGAATTTTTTAGCATCATTACTCCAGTCACGTGATCCTTTAGAAATCATTGTAATATTCTGATTTGCATATTAGCAAAAAAAAACAAAACAAACAAAAAAAAACTATATATATATTATTGAGTTGAAAACAGCTGAGTAGATTTTTTTCAGGTTTCTTTGATGAATAGAAAGTTCAGAAGAACAGCATTTGTCTGAAATAGAAATCTTTGTAACATTATATATGTATTAATATGTAATGCTGATCCTCGGATCTTTCTATTCATCAAAGAATCCTGACAAAAATGTATTCAGCTGTTTTAAATATTGATAATAATAATGATAAAATAATGTTTTTTGAACAGGACATCAGCATATTAGAATGATTTCTGAAGGATCATGTGACACTAAAGACTGGAGTAAGGATGCTGAAAATTTTGCTTTGATCACAGGAATAAATTACATTTGAAAATATATTTAAATAGAAAGCAGTTATCTTAAATAGTAAAAATATTTCACAATATATCTGCCTGCTGTTGCTGTATTTTGGATCAAATAAATTTAGGCTTGGTGAGTTGAAAAGTCTTCTTTAAAAAACATTAAAAATCTTAAAAAAAAACTTTTGTGGTGTGAAAAATGATGAGAGGGTGAGAAAATGCTGATTTCCATTTTTGGATGAAACCTCTTCAGAAATCTGTGAAGCACATTCAGCATGTTAGCGGTTGAGTACGTACCTGGAGAGCAGTGCAGATGTATCGCTGGACTCGTCCTGTAGAGCGGGAGGAGGTGGTGGTGGGTTCTTGGGAGGTCCACCTAATGTCGTATATGTGCTTTCTGGTTCATCTAAAGGCCCTGTAACGCTCTCGTCAATTACCCTCACTTCCTGTGTAGGATTAACATCCTCAGGTGGCTCTGTGGTCACTTCCTGTTTGGATGTGTTGACACTTTCAGCCTCTTCTTCGTGTTCAGTTTCTGCACTTTCAGTCTTTTCTTCATGTTTAGTTTCTGTGCCGCTCTCACTGATCTCCTGATCTTTCACATTGTGTTCTGTAACTTCCACTTCCTCCTCTTCCACAACTTTCTCTTCACTCTTTTCTTCTACAACTTCCTGTTCACTCCTGTCTTCCTCACTTTCGAGTTCCTCCGTTTCTTCTTTCTTCTCCTCTGCTACCAAAACATCTTTCTTTTCCTCTTGCAACTGTCCATCTTCATCCTGCCCTGCAGAATCCGTCTCTCTCTGCTCCTCTTCCTCTCTCTGTCCGTTTATATGCACTTCACGTGTAGGTTGTGCGTCAGTCTCTCTCTCCTCCTCATTCTCCTCCTCTTCTTCTTTTTCACTGTGTTCAGATGAAGATCTTTCCTTTTTGGTGAGCAGCTGCAGCGTGACGTTCTGTGGTTGGAGGAGAAAAAAACACACTCTGTGACATTTTTATCTGCAGTATAAGGTGTTTTCAGATTCTGAGCACAAAGCTCACATTGTGTCGGACAGAAATTTGCCAGACCTTTATAGTGCTGACCAGCACTCGGAGTACAGCACCTCCTGTGTAGGTCTCATTCAGATCAAACTCCCCTCTGAGAGACTGAAACACTCCATTCATCACACGCTTCACCTGAAAATAAACACAGCTGGGCTTAGAAAGAGTGATTTATCATGACTATAGGACGCAAACCAAATCATTT
>JAHKKF010501820.1:0-19258 GCA_019740295.1 Labeo calbasu
AATCTTTTGGGATGATTTTCAGTTTCAGGTAAGAAACAATACCCATTTTTAGGATTGTTAGCAGAACTTATAATTAACACTGTTGTTTTTGTTCGTTTGTTTTTCTTTTGAAACAACAAACTGCAACATTCAAATGAATGTGGAAAGCAGCTTGAATCTTTTTAGGACAATTTTTAGTTTCGGGTAAGAAGCATTACCAGTTTTATAGGTGTTACTAATTTGCATAGTTTTATTTGTCATTTTAATTGTAAAAAATAACTTTATGACTTTTTGTTTTTCTGTTTAGTAGGTTTTTGAGAAAAGAAAGAGCCACTCTAATGCGTGGTTCAAGTTGGTGATTGGGACGCTAAAGACGCTAAAGCATCTAGCATCAGTTGCTAATATGCGTGTTGAGGGCAGCAGAGTGAAGTTGGTATCTCATACCAGCTGGACTCCATTACATGCACAAGACTGGTTTGGAGGATCTGCATGTGTCATGTGCAAACTGTACCACTTCTGCCAGTATGTCCATTTTTGGTGGTGTGAACAAGATAATAATAATAAAATACATAATTTTATTCTGTTTATTCAAAGTCATTCCTTCATTATTAGCCATTTGCCATCTTATATGCATCATGTGCTTAGGGCAGTCGTGGCCTAATGTTTAGAGAGCAGGACACAAAGGTCACGGTTTCAAGTCTCGATACCAGCAGGGATTGCAGGTGGGGGGAGTGAATGTACGAAAAGAACGCACCGAACCCCAACTGCTCCCCGGGCACCACAGCAAAAAATGGCTGCCCACTGCTCCTTGTGTGTGTTCATGGCGTGTGTTTGTTGACCGTCATTCTGTTCTTTGTTCCCTTTGGTTTTTGGCTAATAGTTTTTTCTATTCTTTCCCGTAAATGCCTGCACATCGATCCTCACCTCTGCTTGTTTTCCCCAGCTTCTCTACAACGTTACAGTTTTTCACTGGCATGTCTCTTTGACTAGTGCATTTTTGAGCCTATATTTGGTACAAGTAAAATACTTAAGTACTGTTAAAATCAGACTCTAAGGCCTGGTTTCACAGATATTTTAGACTAAGCCAGGATAGGCGATAGTTCAATTATGACATTTAAGTAATATTTATAAACATGTTTAGAACAAAAAAAAACATTACTGGTGTGTATCTTGAGACAAAGGCATTGATATATTTTAAGATCAGTCATTGCAATTTTCTTTCAGCTGAAACATCTCAGATTTACATTTTAGTCTGAAACTAGACTAAGGTCTGTGAAACCGGGGGTATACGACTTTTACTGAAGTTGTTTTGGAATTGGTGACTTGTAACGTGTTCATTGTAAGATGTAATCATGTACTCTTTACAGCTCTGGCCACATATCATGTCACTTCACTTCAAAGTGAAATTAATTTCAATCAGTATATTGTAAATATACCTAGTACTAGTAAAGCTAATGTGAAAAGAACAGTGCTTTTTTTAACCATAAGAATAACAGGATGAACATTTATAGGACTAAAGTGCTATAAAGATCTTATTGATTCGCATTACGGACTCTCAGAATTTTACCTTTTTTAAAAAAAACCCCTCATATTTGCACTCAGTTGGGCATCTGAATAAAACTGATGTAGTTTTTTCGTCATCCAATTTAGACTTTATATATGTATCACACATATGCAAACATTTTGTTTCAATAAACTGATCCATTTCAAAGTGTTTATTATTATTGTTTTATATGTCAGGACAGGGTTAAAAATTAATAGCTATATCCTAAAACCTTAAATAGGGGTGTGTTTTTGATTCAGCCCATATCATCAAAATAAAATTACATCAAGACAAGCAAGGTTGGCAATCCTGGTTTGTACAAAAGAAAGATCTCAGCGCCCCAGAACAATTATTCACACTTTGGACGCTGCACGCTCCAGAACACTTGGTGGCAGTAGTAGATTATGTTCGCCAACAAATATCACAAGAAAAAGAGGAACACAGTGTTTACGTATAATTGGAGTTTATTTTTTGTCGTTTGTTTCTTTTTTCTCTGGATCCATTCACACAGGTATCGATCCCAAATGTACGTGAAATTGAAAGTGTGCTTTTTGCGTTTTGCCTTTGATCGGTCTGATGTAATTATACATTTTGTAAGGCTTTTTTGAAAAAAAAAAAAAAAGCTGTTGTACATCCCTCTGGTTGTAAGATGCTAATTATGACATTAACATTATAAATATCCTAGAGAAAAGATTTAATTCCACTAATTTATAAGATTACCAGAACTCCGTGTTTACTTATAACTGATTTTTGTAATTTGATTAAGTCTCTTTGATTCAATTATTTGCTCTTAATGACGTCAAAAACATATTTCTTAATTTTTATTATGTTATCATTATTATTTTGCCTGCTATCCCTGCTGAAAAAAAAACAACTAAAACCAGCTTGGTCTTAGGTGGTCGGCAGGCTGGTTTTAGAGGGGTTTTGGCCACTTAGCTGGTCTGGCTGGGAGACCAGCTGGAACTACCAGCTAAAACCAGCCTGACCAGCTAAAACCAGCTACTTACATCTTAAATCAGCTAAGACCAGACTTTTTTCAGCAGGGATATATGGCAAAAATGTATTTTAGTTTATTCATTGGCGTTTTAATGCCCATAATACTTGAAAAATAATGCAGTCATGATGTAAGCACATGATAGCTGTTACTACATGATTCGAAAACCATCGCAAATTATTCTTGTAATTTCTAAATAACCTGTTTAAAAATGTTTGTTTGTTAGCAAGCTAGATAACATTACTTTTGATTTGATCTAATGTTATTTAAATTAGCAATTGTAATTACAGAAATACAAATGGATACATTTTAATGACATGAAAAGAAATAAGTAAAACTTATTGTAAAACACTGACCCAGCGAATTAAGTGGCAGTTCTATTAACTGACCTGAATATATTTGTTCTTTCTCTTAGTTTTAGTCTCATGGCCACAAGCAGCTGCTGCAGCATCTCTCAGGAATTTCTTCTTTAGCAGAGATTGTATTAAAGATGAGCAACCCAGTCTACTTTACCAGAGCCAAAGAAGAGGAAAACCTCTGGATAGAAAGAAAGAGAGAAGACAAACAATCAATAACTGGGAAAGAAGCCAGAGACTTTTACCAAAGCTTGCTACAAGAGACAGATGGAGAAAAGCAAAAAGAAGGAGGAGCCACATCCACAAGAAGAGCGAGAAGAGGAGCAGGTAGAGATGTAGATTGAGAATTATGGTCACAGCACACAACTTGAATGATTCTTGCATGGTTTAAAAGTAGTTTAAGTATTCAAATGAACAATCTAATTATCAGCTGATACATTGGTACATTGCATATTCATCAGCTTTGTTTCAATAAATGTGTTAAAGAGTATTTTCACTACTATTATAACACATTTATTGAAACAAAGCTGATGAATATGTTAACACATGACCACCTACATTTAGACATCTATTATTATTATTATCTGTTAACACTAAAAGAATAGTAGAACCAATGGTAAGAGTCAGCAAAACCTTATATTTTTCCTATCATTTTTTTTTTTAATTAAACATAAACAACAGTACAAAACATAAACGCAGATACAGACGTTTTGCCAAGTTTATATTTTTTCTAACTGTGTTTAGCACCTGTGGCAAGCAGTTTGGCACAGATGCAAAAAAGTTATGACAGGCCTAGTTTCTAATTAGTTTCTATTACTGTTAGAACATTCAACATAAAATTTTAAAGGGATACTAACCCTTAAAATGTCAATTCTGTCATCATTTACTCACCCTCATATCGTTCCAAACATGTATGCATTTCTTTCTTCTGCTGAACAGAAAAGAAAATATTTTCAAGCACGTTCATAACCAATTTTTTTTTGTCCATACAATCGAAGTCAGTGGGAGCCAAAGCAGTTTGGTTACCAAGATTGAAATCATGAATGATTTTTTAAAAGTATTTTTCGATTAGAAATTTGGCTACGGACATGTGTTTAAATTACGTTTTAAAGTATGATTCCACAAAAATCATATCGTATTTACACAATTAGTGGTATAGAGTGGCTTCTACTAAACCATTCATCCATAAAGTATTTGTGCACTTCAAAAAATTCTTTAAAAATCTCATGAGCAAAGGAAAGTAGTATTTTACAGTATGAGTATTCTCCTTCAGAGTTTAGTTTATAATAATTGTAGCTATTTAACAGATATAACTACAGTTTTATCATAATCAACCATTATGTTTTTTAATGAGGACCAAAACGAAGAAGAAGAGAAGCACAAAGACCAGAAGCTGCTCCTGTTGAACCGGTTAACACCTCAGAGCGTGATGGGCACAAACTCCTCCGTTGTGCTCAGGAGGGCAACATTCGGGCCCTAAAGGACCTATTGTGGCATGGTTGTGATGTCAACTTCCGTGATGATTTTTACTGGACGGCAGTGATGTGTGCAAGTAAGGCAGGACAAACAGAGGCTGTTAGGCTCCTCCTGCAAAACGGCGCTGCTTGGGTGGGAGTGGTGGACAAACAGGTGTGTAACATTCAATTCTGAAAAGTTAGTGGAGATAGGGATAGTTTGCTTCTACTTATTGTTAACATTTTTTCAGTATGGTTGATTGATTGAAAGTGGTGGTAAATGCAGCTTATCAGATTATCCTGTTGGCCATTCTAACTTAAATAAAGTAACAACTTCACAACCATTCATTTCTGCTGACCAAACTTCACATGAACTTACTCCCTTAGTTGTATTGCATTCATACCACTGTCTGTACAAATGATGTGCTTGTGTGCATTATTACTAATAAGAAAAAATATATTTCTGTCCAACTTTTTAAAAATTATTTTCTGAGTACAAAACATTTTGTCCAAAAGATAATAGAAGAAATGTTTAAGTAACCAAATATAATGAAGATGCCAAATATTAGTCTTGGACCTATACTAATAAAGATGAGTTATATTTATTTCTAATATTGAGAATTACACCATTTAAAAGTGTGTGTGTAAGTACTTTTTAGTTAGCTAATAGTAATGTTAGTGCCTCAACTGTAACATTTCTGACATGTAATGATGATAACCCTCTCTGAGCTACTGAATGAATGTCAAAAAGAGAAAATGTGAACATGTAACACAAGGGGCAGTGAACCGATCATACCGTTTGTGGTTATTCATAAAATTAATTGAGTTACAGTATATATCTTTAAACTAAAATAACAAAGCCAACTGATATCCTGGGAAGTGGTCCTGCTACCTAAGCACACAATCCTGTAGAAACACTACTGCTATATTAGGTTGCATTTCCTAAACATTATCCCTGTTTGTTTATTCTTTTGACTCATTTCCTCTCTTTTTATCTCCATCCTGTTTGGTTTCTCACTCTCTCAGGGAAGAGATGCTCGCGATCTGGCCATGCAGGCAGGTCACCAGGATGTAGTGAGAGAACTGGAGCAGTTTAGTGTGTCAGAGGTCACAGACACACCTACTACAAACAATGCAGAGAGGTTAGATGGTTTATGCTTCACTTGGTGTCCAAATGTCCAAACACTATAATTTGAGAAATGTATAAATTCCAGCACTCTTAAATGAAAATTTGTTGAAAATGTACTCACACTCAGGGCATCCAAAATGTAGATAAGTTTGTTTCATTAAAACAGATTTGGAAAAATTTTGCATTACATCAAATGCTCACCAGTGGATCCTTTGCAGTGAATGGGTGCCATCAGAATAGTAGTTCACAAAGCTGATAAAAGCATCACAAAAATCCATAAGTACCCCACACAAGTTCAGTCCTGTGTATAGTTGCATGGTACACCGGTAGTACTGTGGTATTGCGATACTACAGCTTCAAAATACTGGCGATGCCATATTTTTTAAATGTTAGTTTTGTCAATACTTGCTGTGTAGTGTTTCCTGACGCTTCAGTTAATTTTTTAATTAGATGTTGGAGGTCTTTGTCTTTTCAGGGCTATATGTCGGCTGTTTTGAATGAATCTGTTGAATAAATGATTCAGGGACTCAATCACTAAAGCTGTCTCTCAATCAGATCCCTTGTTCAGTAGCCATCGCGATAAATGTAATAACACGCAATGGACGATTTGACAAGACAAACCGTTTTTTAGTATATTTCAACATAAACACACATCACTAGACAGGTAATGAACACATCTAATTAACATTTATAATTTAATATTCGGCTAAAATGTTGTAAGAACAAGTAACAGAACAATGCATTTAAAGAGAATAAAAAATAATATCAAAATGAGGTCGGTCCTGCCTGCTGTTTATTAATTCCAGCAGTAACGTTCTACAATGTTGTCTGTTGACTCTGTACGTAGTGATGTCACTGGAATTCTAGTGAACACTGTCCCAATGTGCAGTGATTCAGGGAAATTACCAGTGACCGAATTCGTGTACACGATATACTGACTCACGAGCTCGGGATCTAGGGAGCTGATTGAGATGCACCCGAAGACTTGCGGCCACCTACTGGCAGTTTTGGGAAAACTAGATCTACAAATTTATTAAAATTTGATTCATTTTTAAGATTTAAATTATGAATTAACACAATACTGGTATTTTGATACTACTTAGTATTGTGATACTTCAACTGGTATAGTATCATAAGATATATTTATGGTATTATGACAACCCTAGTCCTTTCGAACTAAAAAGCGTAGTGTTTGAAGGAAACAAATCCATCATTAAAGTCATTTTAACTGTAAACCATCACTTCTGGACAAAATACCTGTCCATAATACAAAACAATGCTCAATCCAGTAAAAAAATGTCCATTGCCTATTGTCCTTTCACATCAGATTCCACAAACATATTTGTTTAGAACTTCACTAGTAAATGGTGTTTAATCTGTGCATATTTCTCTCCTCATTCATTAAAGCAATATTATCAATAGAGACTTGTATTTTAGTCGGAAGTTAATAATGGGTGAATAATTGCTTTATAAATATTGCTGTTATCATTATTGCTGTTTTTTTATCTGAATATATTTTTCCAAGAGAATAAGTCTAGTTTTCACCAACTTGAACAGATCAGAGAATAACGTGTGTGTATTGTGTGTCTTTGTGTTTCCACAGTGTCAGTTCTCAGTGGTGTAATGTGTGTGCTGTGCATTACACAGACAGCACTGAAACACACAACAAGTCCACACTGCATCAGTTCAGTAAGCTCCATCCCCCACCCACCCCTCAATACTGCCTGCCCTCTTCCAGCGCCAGCTATAAAATGATGCTCCGGTTGGGGTGGGACCCCTCTTCTGGTCTTGGACCCGCCCACTCCGGCCGCAAAAACCCAGTAAGCACTGTACTAAAGAGAGATCAGGCGGGCTTGGGATATGGAGTGGCCCCACAGCCCAAAGTCACACACTTCCAGCCCAAAGATCCTAAAGCAGTGCAACACATACATAAAGAGAAAAGACTGAGACAAGAGAAAGGAACAACGCTTAGTGCTAAAGAACTTAAGAGGAAAGAAGAACGAGACAAGAGATGGGAGAGAGACTACCGTGCTTCATTTAACTTTGACTTCTGATCTATCGTGCTTTTGTTCAGAATTTTGGAACACAAACTTTTCATTTTTTAGTAAAATTCAGATAAAACTTGTTGCTTTGACAGTAACAAATTTTATGTAGGCCTGAAAGACTATGTGGTGTCTGCTGAAATTGTTGAGAACTAGATATTCTACAGAAGACAAAAATGACTGACAATAAACAGCAACTGGGTGAAACGTTATTAAGTTTGCCAATGGGTTGTCATTACATAATTATTTTAGATAACATGATTAACCTCACATTGTTTTTGGATTAATATCATCAGTCTTAAATATATATTTTTTAATTTTGCATTGAGTTTAAATGCATTGAGTTCCTTTAATAGACAAATGCGATGTGTAATGTATAGTTCATCCAAAAATCCTAATTCTAAGTTTCCAAACTTTTTTCATTATCATAAAATAAGGTGATGATATGGGGGGGATTTGGGTATCATCTGCATAACAGTGGAAGGAGATTCCGTGTTTCTTAAAGACTAACCCCAGGAGCATATACAAGGAGAATACAATCGGAGCGAGAACAGATTGTTGAGGGACGCCACACATAAAACTCTCGCTCTCGAGGTCCACTTTCCTGCAGAGTTTAGCTCCAACCCTAATCAAACACACCTGAACAAGATAATTAATGTCTTCAGGATAGAGGGTATGCACGTGACATCACCGTCAGCTGAAGTGAGTGTGGCTCCGCCCACTGAGTGGCAGCATTGGTTTCAGTGTGAATGCTGTGAAAGAACACACAAAACACCTCTAAAACCAGAATGAGCTTTGCGATTGACTGTACAAATAGATTTGATAAGAAACCTGAGGTATATTTTTACAGGCTGCCAAAAGCTCATTTCATATTAATATGTTGAATATTCCGGTAAAATCACACCCTATATATTGTATTGTCATATATCATATTGACAAATCATTAATTAAATATTTACTTAAATTCCTCATAACTGGATGTTTTTAAAGAAACACTGACAAAAGCTATGTACGATTTTGAGTATTCAGAAAAATACTCCAGGTCCCATCAATTCTTTGGCTTTTCAGCATCTTTTGCATATTTGAATCCTGTCAAGCAGACAAGTACAAGATCGAACATTTTGTTTTCTTTCTAAAACGTATTCTTTCTAAAGCAATTAATCCACAGTCCACTTCTGTGGTCATGTTTTCTGTCATTTGCTTAATTTTGTCTCTTCCTCTTTTTTGGTTAATGAGTTGAGGAGTTTGATTAATTGACTGTGGATTGGTGAACTTGTTAAAGTAGGCAGTCAGAATGCTGCACTCTGGAGGAGTTTAGTTGAGCTGCAAATATTACTAGATCTAAGGTTTTTTAGTAAGGTTGAAGTTTCAGTGTTTTGTTTCATTGTTCATTCAATCAAGAGCATTAAAAAAAAACAATCTCTTTGGAAACTGTAAGAGATAAGGACTGGTTTATGCTTTTGTCTCCTGTTTATGTTACAGAAGTTTATTAAATTTTTATTTTAGATTAATTTCAGCCCCAGTCTATACGTGTCATTATGGAGTGGATATTTTCTCAAGAGATAATGAGAAAAACATTTTGTGGAACAAAATCCCACGTTTCCACAAAACTCTTGTTGACCTGAAAATCATGCAGATAAAAACAAACCAATGAGTATAGAACTATTTATTTGGGTAGTTGTATAGTTGTTCTTAAGGATTATTTTGGGAAATGTGAACTTAATACAGGTTGCATTGAAACTTACATTTTTGTACTTTTACTCAATTACTTAAAAATTTGTACTTTAAAAGTATACATATTTTATGAATACAAGTATGCATAAAGTATATATACACATGCTCCATTTAAAAAGTTAATGGGAGTTTACTTTACTTTTATTTAAATAGTGAATGAAATGTAAGTTTAAAATGTAATTGGTGTCTATATATAAATTTGCAGATACATCTTTGGACAAAAAAAAAACTGGTTAATGAATGAATGAATGTATGAATAAATAACTTTTGAATGGCACAAAAAACACTAGACTGCTTTTGACTTTAAAATGTAAAAATATTTATTTATTTATTTTAAAACATGGATTACACATGATAAACATGCAAGTTTCTAAATGTTTTGTAAAAATTTGATGGTTTCATCCATTTGGCAACCGTAATAAAAATCCAAAATGATTTTATGAGCATGTTTTACTGAAATTTAGGCAGTTCATTGCATGGAAATCTCCAATTCATTTGAGGATGTTCTGTGCCATTTGTACAACAGTTAACAACAGTAACCAAAGGGAGCTGATTTTAACAAAGTGTAAATTAATAAATTACATCTTTAACTGCAATTTCAAAATGAAAGTTACCACATAGGTGTCACCTGTGTTTCTTCTTTTTCCTTAAAGAAATCCTTTACAAAAATATCCTCAGGGCAAGGGGTGTATTTATGGAATCTTCTCAGACGTCTTCACAAGCACGTTAATGTCCATTAACATTAACATACTGATTACAGTTGACCATGGTGATGTGTTCTGAGTCAGAATTCTAATTGTACTGAGTTCAAAGGTCTCAAAAACGTAAGTAAATAGTATAAAGTCTGATAAAATCTTCACAACCTTTGCTTAGTTCCACATCATCAAAACTTTTGAGGCTCAAGAATCTTGTGAGACTTGTTTTTATGCCATTGCATTTTTAGTTTCTTTTCCACTCTCACGCATATTTAAAGCTATGATCAGACATTACTGTAAAAGAAGTTCAGCTTTTATTTGATTTGTTAGTGTATTTTGATAACACATTTTTAGATAAAGTAGATAAAGCATTTTTGTAAATGTACAGATAACAATATCTTTGTGAAGTTTACCAATCATTCCATTATGACATTCAATAAAATTGTCCTAATGTTTGTTGTAGATTGTGGTGGTGTTGGTTTTGCATTCAGTGATTTTCCACAGGAGCTGTAATCTCTGTTATGGCGTCTCTAGAAATCCACTCAGTCAAAAAGTAATGAGTTTTTGTGATTCTAAATGTTAAAGTCACAAGTGTTAAATGCTCAAGTCACATAAACCTTCCAAACATGATGCCAGAAAACTGCAACAGCATGAAAGAAAACCACAGATTCCAGAACAATCACAGCATTCAGAACAATCACAGCTTTCAAAGCAAACACAGCATCCAGACCAATCCCAGCATACAAAATGATCCAAATCCGTAGGCCTACGTGCTTGCTCCACATTATCCTTATCGTTCTTCAGTTCGATGTGTTCCTCGTGTTGACAAACGTTCTGGCTGTACTCGCATCTCTCCATAGCTTCTCAAGTAGGTTTTGGTGAAAGTTTTGAATCCCTGTGCTGATTAGTAATGTTACGCCTAATAACGAAGCTTCGAAGCTTGTGTCGAACACTTCAAGTACTTCAAGTCGGAGCTTCTTAACGAGGCATGTCGTGTTTTAGTGAAGTGGCGTCANATTGGTGACTTTCATTTTCTCGTTTGACTGCAGTGCTTCGAGGGCTATAAAATAACGTTTGGCGGAATCTACATAGCCTGAAGACAGTGGAAGAAATATTGTTTTTAAACTTCCACTTCAACTACCATCTGTCTAGTCGACATAAATCACACTCACCCTGTTTTATCCAGTCTAAATAAGTAACTCCATCATTTTCTTTAACATAAGCACTGAAAATTCTGAAACATTATAAAACAACACTGAGCATACAAACTTCAAAGCACTTATCTATTCTTTTAATTAATGAATTCATGTATTAATTAATTTAATATGTGTTTATTTGTTTTTATGTTATTGCATCAAGCCTTTTTAAACCACGTAGCACACGTTTTGGCGCTGTCACACTCCTGACAGTTTTTTTCCTGCACCTTATTTGCATCGACCAGCAGGTGTCCCTAGTGTGCATTCGAATCCTTGAGAAATGAAACACTTTACAACATATCTGGTGGAAGGCTTCAAAATTTCGCCACCACTACTGAGTTGTAAGTGCTTTTAAATCATAAAACGATAATAGTAACGATATTTATTTATTTTTTTCTTTTTTTTGCATTTGCATTTGCATTTGGCAAACCAGCTTGAAATGCTTTACTGCCACCTGATAGACTGGAGTGTGAACAAGAAGATTTGACAGGTGAAAAAAATGAAAAATAAATACAACCTCAACATTTTATATTCGCTCAGTCAGTCCTATTTCTTTTCAATATTTAATTATCGCCAGTGTTGTTTTATTTAAAGGTAATAGGCAACCTGTGTTGTCCAGAATGTCAAAAAAAAAAAATAAATAAATAAAAATAGAAATAAATCTGTAAAAAAGGGGTTGCTATCTTGCTATCAGTTACCATTCTTTCCATTGTTTTTTTTTTACTGCGACCTTAAGGCTACATGGTCTATAGTTTGATGGATCTGATTAGTCTTTTCCAGGTTTTAGAAATAGAATAATCACTGACTGCTTCCATGCTGATGGGATTTTGCCTGTTTAAAATAGCTTTTTTAATTCAAACATACTAAAAGGTATCATCCCTTAATATAGTTCTGTTACTTCAAGATTTAGTGCAAATGTCTTTCTTGCCTAGCTGTGTGTCTGATAAATTTTCACCAGTGCTTGAAGTGGACCGGCACTTCTGACATGTTGCCAGTACTCAGAGTCAATTAATTGGGGTGTGGAGTACCGACACTTCTTTTTTTCCACTTCAGGCACTGATTTTCACAATTTAGAATTTTTACTATTTCTTGTGCTATCACCCCTGCCTTATATATCCTAATTGCCATTTTATTTTTGTGTAATGCTGTTATTTCACACCTTTATTTTAATAATGCTCATTCTTTTGATCATTCTCTATACAATTTCCTCTTCCTACTATTACAATAACTCCTCCAATATGTGTTTTTCATTTCTTATATTATTCTAACTGCTGCTTGTGCTCTTTTGTGCAGTAGCTCTGTCCCATCCAATCTTCTTCATCTTAATTGTTTTTACTACCTTCTAAAAAAAAGCCTCTAAAGTAAAACTGTTTTTAAACAGACCTGTTGCCTTTAAAAAAAGAACTGTATTAATACATTGAAAACTTGTAAGAAATTTCTTAGTAAAAAAGTGAAGTGATAAAACATTTACCTGTTTGCTTGATTTTATTTCCTAACATTAACCTTGCATTTTTATTTCTGACACGCCATATTAAAACATGCTCCACTGTCTCTGGTTGTCTACATGTGCTACAGAATCAAATTGTTATGACTGACAGGGTCACTACAGAGCTCACTGTTCACTGATCTCTATTCCTTGAGCAACTTCACTTCACTTGACAAAAGGAATTCATTTAGACTGCCCTGTAACACAGTGGCTCTCAAACATTTTTGGGCAAGCACCCATCCATTATCCAGACCAGGGGCCTCATTTATTAACAGTGCATAGAAAAGGTTATATATGTTGTCCTTATATTTACACACATTCCTATGTAAGTACAAGTTGGTAGATCTCACACTTTCTGTGAAACTGTTCTTACTGTGAAAGAAAAATTCATTTTACTCATCTATGTGCTTATGGAATATTGTGTAAGGGTCTGCTTTATTTAAACCTGCTATAATGACATAAGAGAAGGGTGTTAGGGCCCTAAATATAAAGATTTGAATCTTGGGAGTGTGACGTAGCACAATGTATTTGTCTGATTCTTACTACGTGTGGAAAGTTACCAGTTAGTAGAAGTAACTTTGAAGGCTAGGGAAGAGATATAAATTGGAGTGAGCCCTCCCTTCTTGGTCACACTCTGCAGTAACCTGTGTTTCTGTATGACTGTCTGACCTTCTCTGCAAAGAATAAATTTATAAAAGACATTTGACTGAGTTTGTCTCTTACTTTGGTGAGAGTCGGTTTTATTTTTCCACAACATTACACACTCAGATATGCACTGTTGATTAATGAGGGCCCAGGTCTTTTAGCACCCACCCAAAAAGGGATAAATGTCTTTCCAGAATACTAATGGTAATAATAATAAAAAGATAATCATAAAAATATTTTCTAATCATAAAAATATTTTCTTTTCTCTTTGTTGTTGTTGTTGTTCTTCTCAACTTATTTAAAAAAGCAAGTCATTATGCCAGTGATTTGACTGGAGAGTTGAAACATCACTTTAATGAATTTCCCAAGAAGCAAAAAACTGAGAACCCGTGCCACAGAAGTATTCATTCACATGTTCACTCAGAGCCTTGCTTAAAAAAAAAAATCTCTGTATTTGCTCCCGGCTACTTAGATCCACCCAAACTTCCAATTAAGCTCCTCCTCTCATTCTCCAGTTCTGATCCTTGTAAGGCTCTCTTCCCCATTGCATTGTTCTTTTAACATATCCTCATAATCAGCATACTTTCATCGTTCTAACATGTATCTGACTCTTTGCCTCTTTGCCTCATTTGCCAGTTCAGAGAGTTGCACCATAAGGAGAACTCTAAAGAACTTTTACGTTAATTTTATTATGTTATTATGTTAGTCTATTATTTTCATAAGCATTCTACTATGTAAATCATGTAATAACTGTCAATGTAAGCATTCTACACTCTAAAAAACATGCCCTAAATAAAAAGGAGGTTTATCTGTTCTACATAAGAGGGTTTTATTCATGATACCAGTAGAACTCAGGCTAATCAAAGACCTCATTTTTCGAAAACGTATGCCCAAATATATATCCAATATAACATCTAATATTACAATAATCAATACCCATAATCTATTCATGTTAAAGAAAATTGGATTTTTGGTTATGATAACAGGAAAATATGGTAATAGGAAAATTAGGGTCAAATAGCACAAAAATGGCACAAAAAGACAATATGTGAACCACTGCCTACAGTAGCTTCTGATATGTGCAATGTGATTTGGTTTGCAATGTGATATAGTTTTGGTTGTTCTGTATATTTTTTTGTTTACTTGTCTGGTTTTGACGCAAATATGAGAACCCTTTTTTAAATCTCTACATATGGCTAACACTTACTAGTTTACCACCTTTCATTTTTTCATGTTTCATTTTTCTTCTTTTGAAAAATTTTCTACTATGAGATTCTTCTCAAGTTATGTGCTCTCTGGCTTTGCCCACTGCTGATCACGGCAGCGATTGAAAAGCAGGAAGGAAAAGGCAGAGTACAGCCCCTGATAATATTTCCTGCAATGTTTTTTTTTTTTTTTTTTTTGGTCAGGTTGTGAACACCCTGCAGTTCAGACCATTTGCTTTCCCCATGTTTAAATCACTGTAAAAATACCAGGGCATCTGAAGACGGTAAGTGCTGCCTTTTTCTGTTTCAGATGTGTGTTTTCTTTCTTTTTTTTTGGTTTAAGGTGAATGTTTCTAACAAAATTAACTGCATCCTGCACAACTATTTTTGAGGTATCTTGATTTGTAGTACTTCATTAATTTTTTATCATGCAATTTTGTTGAGCATGTACTCACCAACTTTATTTTTAGCCTGTTTTTCATGGTATTGTCTTTGTCCAGATTTGTGCACATACGACAACTAATACAATGGGAGGTTTGAGGTTTCCTGCTTTTCTCTTGGTGCTCTTATACACTGTAAGTGCTCACATTTATCATAACTACTTTGAACTGTTTAACTTGGAGAACTCATCAAATTTTGTGAAGCTTATAAGTCTTTGTTTTTTTGTTTTTTTTCTGCTGTGAATCTAAATTGTGCTTTCAGACTGTGGTCCAGATAGATGGAAATGCGATATCAATGGGCATGTTTTCTGAAGTTGCTGATTACTCATTCCATAACTGTCGGAACGAAATGCTGCAAATGGTCACAAAACCTGAAGGTCTGCTGGAGACAGAGCTTAACAACAATAATGATTTTAAAACTATGTGGAAAGGTAATGCAGCATGCAAGAAGGCCATTCCAGATCTTACACCAGATCACATGGCTGCACTGCAGAGCTATGCAGAAGCTGGTCCTAAATTCCGTAGAAAATTCAAGGATTTGCTTCAGAACAGTAAGGGCAATTCAACTTATCAAGATGAGTTTCCTTTCAAATCTCTTTTTTTTCTGCTGGCAGATGCCATGCAAATCATGGGCAAAAATAAGTGTCATACAGTGTACGCTGGCAGAGAGAACAAATATATCACCAACGTTGGGGAGAAAGTACGTTTTGAGAGTTTTTTTCCAGCAAAACTGCACTATACTGAAGCAACTGAAGTTACTTCAGATGTCAGTGATGGCACTGTTTTCAACATCACTTCCTGTTCTGTGATCAGCCTTGAATATTATGGATGTTATTCAGATGAAATTGAGCTGCTAATATCACCCACTGAAGTTTTTATAGTTACGGCCATCAGGATTATTGACAATAGCAATGATGAGTATCAAGAGATCACCTTAACACATTTTCACAATCAGAGTTCTTCTGACTGCACTGGTCTTGCCAGGTAAGAGATAGAGAGAGCAGTAAAGATTAGTTTGATTGTATAAAAATAATAATAATAATAATAATAATAATAATAATAATTTGTAATAAACTGAGCTCATCTAAAATAATCTTACTGATCTAAAATTTCTCTTTCTGTTTAAAGCTTGCCTGAAGAATCTAAAGAATCATCTTCAAGTTTCCTGCATTCCCGTTTACTGAATCTGATGGCTTCTTTGCTCATGCTGTACTTACACACACTGACTCTGTAAAATACTCTGTATGTTTTCAAAAACTAGTGTGGAAAAGTAAAAGTTACATTCATTTACTTAATGAATGTCATAACTTCTGTGTACTTGACTTGTCTGGATGGAATTTATCACAACAATAAAATTTGTTTTTATGCATTTTCTCTGTTCTCATTTTAACCTAATCCTTAAGACCACTTAAACCTTAAAAAAACAAACAAACCAAAAAACACTAAAAACTATTGGCCTCTATAAATGTATAAAAAGGCTTACATAATTTTTTAGTAAAACTAAACGGTAGTGTTCTTTGAAAATCCTCAAGCATTGCAAAAACGTCCATAAATTTCTTTTTACATTTCCATAAAGTGTATTGCAGAAACGCTCTAAAAGGTTTGCTTTTATATGAAGTAGCTCATAACACCAGAGGGCGCCATTACGATAGCCCTCACATCACCTGCAGTAATTTATAAAATTTCAGTCGTGTTGCAATTTCGTCTTTATATATATATATATATATATATTGTTTATATACAATTCATCTAAAATTCATTTCAGTTAAATGTTTCTTGATTTGGTATCTTGTGTTCTGTCATTGCCTTCAGTTTTACATTTATCAGACCTGCACTCTCAGAAAAAAAGGTACAAGGGACATTCTACCAGAAACATACATTTCCACTTAAAAAATCTTAGGGAAAAAATGTCTTATTTTTAAATCAAAATGCGGAGGCATATGAGGACATGTTAAACTCTGAGAAACACATATCGTGCCATCTCAGCATGTTTTTATGATTGAATAAAATACATTTTTATATGCATTTCAACAGTAAAATGTCAGTAATGTAATTCCTATAAGAAATATAAGCAACTTTTCGGTCAACTGCAGTACACATAATCACAGAATACCCACCAGGCATTTTTGAACCTTTTTGAAAAAAAAAAAAACTACCTTTATATAGGAGAGATCTTCATTAAGATTTCCTCAAATAGTATATTTTTATATTATTATTTCCTGTGTGACAGGGCTGACCGTGGCATGATGGGACTGACGTTGCTGTGACAGGGCCTGACTTTATGGATTTTGTTGATGCAGAAAAAGTTATCTTTTGTGTTCTTTATTTAAGTTTTGATAAGCATTCCTATTTTAAATCATTATTATAATTTTAACGGTAATGTAATATTAGACTATGGTAAAGTTCAGCCAAGTACATATAATAAGGCCCAATTCACTAGAATATAGCTAACAGACAGTCCAAACATCTTTTTAATTAAAAACTAATCTCATTTTATTTCAATATAAAAACATGTGTCATTTAAATGTAATCAACAGACATTTAACTGACTAGTACAAAGTGAAGTAAATGTGGTATCACATCATATTACAACTCAGTTATAACAGGGTAATACTATGGTACTACACAGCTCTTCGCCAAGACATTGTCTTGTGGTCAGCCAAAGACCATAAAATCATCTTAATCGAGCTTACGGTGCCATGGGAGGAGGGCTGTGAGGAGGCTCAGGTGAGGAAGGCCTTGAAATATCAGCATTTAATCCAGGAGTGTAAAGAGAAAGCATGGCAGGCATGGATGTTTCCTATGGAAATAGGTTTTAGAGGGTTTCCTGCCAAATCAATGTGGCGTCTGATGTCAGCTTTAGGCATGGATGAGAAGAGCAAGAAACATGGGATGGGAGAGGAGGCTGAGTGGGCTTCATGCTGGATATGGAGCAAGACAGAGGAATAAAGCTGGAAACCAGGAGGAGATAGGCAGTGACTTGGCCACCACTGCTGACCCACCAACCGGAGAGTGTTGTGGTAAGGGTCGAAATACTCAAGGAAGGTTGGAAACCACCTGATGACATCTGCTTTTGGCTGAAAGGAGTAACCAAAGAAAGCACCTAACAGGTGTATTTAACAGTGGTAATATCTACATTACTACCTAGGAAATTACATGGTAATAATGGAAATTGCATGTAATTTCCTAGGTAATAATGTAGATATTACCATGATATCACCCTGTTGTAATATGTGATGGTAGCCTTTTCTAACCTTGAAGGCCTTGGCCCCGGTCGTGAAACTGCAGCCTTTCTCTTAAGCCAAATTTTTTTCTGATGCTCTCTCCAGAAGTTGTTTTCTCTTTCTCTCAGGGTCTGCATTTAGTTGTAGCCGACCTTTGTCTCTCAGCTGCACTTAATGGAGTCATCTAACTGCAACCTGTATGAATTGAAATAATTACAATCATCATTACTGAAAGTTCATATAAATGACAATTATATGTATATAAGTACTGAAATATCATTAATATACAAAGCGCAACCCCAAAAGCAATGCTATATAGGTCTAGGTAAAAGAGAGACAAAATTAACATAAAAATTGGTGGATTAACATAAAAAGCTTAGAATTTACAGTGTAATGTCTATTTATTCAAATAATGTTTACTATGGCATACATTAAATACATATTCCATATGCCATTCATTTGTAAGGCTGTGTGGGATGTCACAGGGCCTGACAGTCGGCCATTTTAAACTGCCATTACTCAGCCTGCTAGCATGCTAGCATAAAAACTGTTAACATGCAATCTGGAATTTCTGTAACCATTTTTTTTTTTTTTGTCTGGATTTCAAACATTTTTATTATTTTCTGAGATATTTTACCATGACAGGGCTCGTCTTCCTCCTCCTCAAAAAAAAAAAAAAAAAAAAAAAAAAATTAAGATAAATACATAAAACAAAATACAAAAACTAGATTAAAATCATACAATTCAAAGACAGAACTCACCCTTGATCATTAGGCTCGTTTAAGATGAGCAAATTCTGCGCAGAATTGATCACTGGTGATCACCGCAAGATGCATGCCAGTTAGAAATGTGTCCGAGTTACGTCCGCCTTGCTCTGATGTCATGCTGACGTGTGCCAAAAAACTCTCCCGACGGCGAGGCGGCTGTGTCGGATTGTGCAGTCGGGTATGGAAGGCCATTAGGGCCAAAACGTGTTGTACAAACGCGTTAACGCGTAACTACGTGTTAACACGAAATTACGTGTTAACACGAAATTTACGTATGGAAGGCCATTAGGGCCAAAACGTGTTGTACAAACGCGTTAACGCGTAACTACGTGTTAACACGAAATTACGTGTTAACACGAAATTTACGCG
>JAHKKF010501822.1:0-18933 GCA_019740295.1 Labeo calbasu
TCCATCAAATACTTTTACTTCAAACTCGCTAAATTCCAGCCTCAGCCCAATCAGAAGTGCCAGTACTTACATAGAAACCTATACAAAGTAGCCAGAAAACAACGCAAATTTTAAAGAAAAACATCAGATGCATTTGGCTGGTTTTGCGTCTGAACTCTTCATATATATTTGGGGTCATTCAGAGTGCCATAACGCACCCTTTTGAAGGTGCCTCAAAAATCAAACTTTTACTTATGAGAGATGCGTGAAAGTGTGTGTATGTAAACTCAGGAATCACCTGAACCGAAGGTCCATACTATTTGCAGTGAACAAACACACTGTTCTTCAACTAGATTGACACCTGTTAATGCACGAGCGATGTGCAAGACATGCTTTATCATCCAATGTGTTAATGAACCAGATTTTACAGTAATGAATTCAGATGGCAATGACAGTTCCACATCATGCCGTTTCATAACACATGCTGCCATCCTCAGAGATATGGCCATTGCTAATGTCTGCAGGACCGCTGTCCCGTGTGCTTTGACAAGAGCAGCAGTGACAGCAGTTAGTGGAGCCGTCTGTCTCAGCACTGAACACGGGTTTCAACGTTCCACAGAAACACAGGCCAAGCAACCGTGACACAAAATATTGTGCAGCTGTACAGTCTCTAATATTAAAATAGGGGAGCTCTCAGCGTTCAACTTGCTTGTGGCTATAGGAAAGTGGTTTACAGAGTGGGAATTTCTTGCTCCTATCTTGAGAAATCGTTGAGAGGTCATCATTCCCACCATCGATTGCTCATTTTTACATCTTAAAGCTTAAACCCAGTGCTGTTTAGAATTGACCTCAGATTTAATGAGTGCCAGGGGAACTAGACGGCACATATGCAGTCATAGATTTAAATATGGGCTGCAGGGAGACCTTAAAATAGTACTTCTAATCTAGGAGTAAACAAGCCAGGGGAAAGTATAAAATGGGTTAGGAGGGAGATAGAGAAAGAGAAATGGAGAAACAAGTGCAGAGGATGAAGTGAAAGGAGGGAAGATACCGGTGAATAAATTAGATCGGCGCAAGGACGTCTTAAATAAAATGATGACCTTTCAGGCTGGAGGATTAATGATAAAGACTCCTCTAAATTGCAGCTATAACATAGATGCCCTTGTCATAGTCCACCTGTGGCTGCATTCATTTCTAATGCACATTTATGTGCCTACATGCATTATTCCTAAATAACAATAATAATAACAGGCCATTGTTCATTTTTATTAAAAATTTGTAAAAAGGATTATATAAAACAATATTTTGAAATTATTGGTCATACTCTATATTAGGTGGCCTTAAAGGAGAAGTCCACTTTCAGAACAAAAATTGACAGATAATGTACTCACACCTTGTCATCCAAGATGTTCATGTCTTTCTTTCTGCAGCTGTAAAGAAATTATGTTTTTTGAGGGAAACATTTCAGGATTTTTCTGCATATAATGGACCTGCCTCGATTTTGAAATTCCAAAATGCAGTTCAAATGCGGCTTCAGACGATCCCAAGTGCGGTTGTAAACAATCCCAGCCGAGGAAGAAGGGTCTCCTCTAGCGAAACGATCGGTTACCTTCATAAAAATAATGCAATTTATGCACTTTTTAATGTCAAACGCTCGTCTTGTCTCGCTCTCCCTGAACTGTTGTTTTCCGGTTCATGACAGTTAGGGTATGTCGAAAAATTCCCATCTCATGTTCTCCCTCAACTTCAAAATCATCTTATATCGCTGTTTTACCTTTTTTGTTAAGATGTTTGATCTTCTTTGCATGTTCACTTTGCACAGACTGTGTCCGTACTTCTGCAGCGATGTATAATGATTTTAAAATCATTTTTGAAGTTGAGGGAGAAAATACAATTGGAGTTTTTAGACATACCCTAACTGTCTTGAACCAGAATACACAGAGTTCAGGGAGAGCAAGACAAGACGAGCGTTTGAGATTAAAAAGTATTTAAATGTTTTTTTCTTTACGGCTGAAGAAAGAAAGACATGAACATCTTGGATGACAAGGGGGTGAGTACATTATCTGTAAATTTTTGTTTTGGAAGTGGACTTTCTTTTAACTACTAAGTACCAATTTTTACAATATACTTACTATGTACAAATTTGTTGGTACATTGTAATTACATTTAAAGTACTTGCATTTAATGCACATTTAAAGCCAGCCCTTACCTCCAAAACAAAACTATTCCTCAAACTCAAAATTAGCAGTAAATGTGGGAATTTCCAGAAATACTTGTAGTAAATTCATATTCGTATAGGTATTTTAGTAGTTAAGGCCACCTAATGTAAAGTGAGAAAAATATGTATTTTTAAAAATATTTTATAATAATAATTTTACAGTTGTTTTAAATTAAAAGGTAAAATGTGTCATGTTAAATACTTTTTCATATCCCAGTTAAATATGAAGAGACAGCTATAAGCCATTCATATAGTAGTTTGATTGTAGGTTGTTTGTACTGCTGTCCTGACCATCCAACACAACAACATAGTCTCAACATTGGCTGTGTGAGTTTAAGACAGGACTGTCTGTTTGTTGGCCCAGTGGCAGACAGAGGGAGTGTTCGGAAAAACCTGTTCTAAATCACTCATTATTTTTGGCGGTTTCATTTAAATTATAATAAACTTTAAGTTAAATAGATTTCTATTTATTTCTCTATAGAACAATGTTTCCACACTCAAACACCATTGTTCATAATCACATTCAACCATCAATGAATTCATGCAGTTCATGCTTGAATACGGTAAAGCGAGTGAGCCACATCTCTACTGCAATAGAAGGATACCACAAGGAATTTGTTCGCAGTCAGCCTTGGAAAGCCGGCTGCTTGAAGATGGTTTAGTGAGTGGCAGAGGTGATGCTCTGTGCTGAGAGAGTGTGAGGTGGAGTGTGGAATCTGATGTACTGGACCTGTAGATGCACAACTCAGAGGTGATGTCAAGGTAGAGAATTAATGATACTTTCAGTGGCTGAACGAGCCAGCTGGGCTTTGGTGCAATGCTCTTCCCCCATAAGCACTAGAGGGAGCAATTTATACATCGCAGAATGACAAAAAGGGAGTTGGCCTTACACACACAGACTCATAACAACTCTTTGTTGTCCGACAGTCTTACAAGTCTCACTCTTACACCTTGACTTGAGAGGAATGATTTCAATTTGTTCTAGAGCTATTGTAGAAGTCAGTTCTGTGATTTAGGGGGTCTACTAGGGGCAGTTAGGACAGCAGTTGCTGGAGTCTTGCTGGGGTTGAGATTGAGGCTTTGAGGAAATGAATGTGATAACATTTATACGCTCGTTTGGGTTTTTTGTCTCTCTGTAGGGTAACCAAGGGCGACTGGAGTTTTATGTGCAAGAGTTTTATTCTGCTTTAAGGACCTTGAATTTAATGCCACTGTGTTGTAACAGCATGTGTGGAGTTAGATAACATGATTTATTATAGTGCATTCACTCTTTTAAATGCTGGGATAAATCAAGCCTTTATACTTCTTTTTTTGGTTATGAAAGTTTTTTTTTTTTTTGTTTGTTTCCATTATTCAAAAAAATGTTACTTGATTGTATGGTAACCACTAAAAGTTTAGGTTCGATTATGGTTTTTTGGTCAAATTTAAGTTAAAAGTCTGTTCATTTGGTTGGCATGGCCATGTTACTTTTGTGAGGAAACGTTTGAAACACTATAAAAAGTGTTTTAAACATTTATGGTGTGGGTCACCCTCTCTGTTTCACTGCAGTGTTTCATGCTCATTGGTTGCCACCTCTGGACATGTTAGCAACATAGTGCTGTATGGTGATGAGAAGAGCAAAAATTGGATAATGGAACACATATTTACTATTGTGCTTTACTCACAGATGGAGAAATTAGTATCTTTGCTTCCAAAGAAGAAGAAAAGGTCTAAAGCCAGAAGACCGAAAAACAGGCAAAGACATAATCCAAACATAAACACTGGTACAGTATACACAAGGTGGAAAGAAAAACCCAAAGTAGCGATGCTTTTTCCGTCCTCTAAAACTCACTAGTATCACTGTTATTTACATAAAACTTAAAAACAATCATGCTGATCCCAACCCAGGCTCATGAAAATACGTGTCTCTATATACATTTCTATAACACTGTAATCACATACCTTACAGCACGTTTCGTGGCAGTTTCAAAGTGAAATGTCCAGAGAGTGGCACCAAAACACACATTTAATATGTGACCGTGACATGTTTTTATTACATTGGGTACAGGCACGTATTGTTGCGCTTTTATTATGCCGCTTGAGGTACGTATTGCAGCTGTTCAGAATTCAGTATCCGGGTAGTGTCGCTGAAGGTTAATAACTCTATCGTGTTGGAAATATCCCTTACACCAACTACCCGATAGTGATATAAAATGCAGTTATTGATGCTGCCGTGCTATTTGAATTTCCTTTTGCGGATTTGAGCCGTTTTATCAAACCACAATTTCACGGGGTTTGTACCGGAGCTCTTCATTTCTGAAGTGCAATGCCGTATCGCGTGAGCTACCAAGCAAACCTACCGAATTAGAAAACTCATGCATATGAAGCTATATATGTGACGACAATGTTCAAAAATGTCAGTTTTCAAATTGTGCAGGATGTTTAAATAGTTTTGAAGTCATAACATAGAATTCTTTAAGTAATTGTGTGCAAATTAGGCTTTATTAAGCAAAACTCTGTACCTCTAAATCATACTTTGTGTTAAAAGGAATAAAAGTTGTCTCTAGTGTTCATTTAAACTGGAAACTAGAGTAATTCGTACATATAGGTACGTTTTTTTCAGTTTTGCAGAAATGTAGGGTACAACGGGGCTAAAGGCGCCCTGGGATAAATGGCACCTTTGATATTATTTTCCTCTAAACCACTAGATGGCAGAAAAACATAGCATAGCACTTTCCAAAACATCTGCTTTTCAAGATACACGTGCAAATTTGGCTGATCCTTGACGCGATCGTGGGCAGCAGCACAAAGTCGATTCTGTGCTTACTTGATCTAATATTTGATATTTTTAAAAATGTTGTAGATTTAAGTAGCAAATGAAAATCGCTAAATTTCTTGAATGTATCTTGAGACAAAGGTCTTCTTAATGATTTTCAGTTTTGTTTAAGATAATTAAAACAGCTGTTTTTAAATAATGAACGAATATGTAAAAGTATGGTATTTGGGGTAAAAAGCGACCCTGCCATTAGGGCTAAAATGCACAATAATTAATATGGTATTTAATAGAAGTCTGACATTTCCATTTGTTGACATGACATTGTTAGATACAGGTGGTAGATATCATATATTATGTTGGGTGTCCATTTCAGAGATAACCACCGTGTTTAGAATGAAACCATCATATTTAAAACATGCTATTAATCATATGATATAATATCATTTGTTGTTACTACTGTACATCTGTATTAAATTACATTGGGATCTCCTTCAATGCTTTTAGAATTGACTTGTATGATTTATTTTTACACAAAACTTGTTGCTCCATAAATGTTAAATACAAACGTATACATAGTAGTCAACATTTGAAGTGGATCAAACCTTTCATCAAAGTTGTCCTAAAACCAAAACAATACATGGTTCTTGTCTTAGGACAACTTTGATGAAAGGTTTTGATACACTATATTTCTGCAATCATACACTTTGGATGCCCGTTTTACCCTATATAGAGGCAGGTATTTCTAATGAGCCTAGGTAGGCTGATCCATGTCATTAGCATCTAACTCCATTGGGGTATCAGTACTTAAAGTACACGAAGAACAGCAGTGCTAATGCTAGCACTAGAGAACTACTAGAGAACTACTCAGTGCACTTATAAAACCATAAGAATGTTTTGGTTCTTGTTGATATCAGCTAATCAGTATTGTCATGACTTGATTTTCTTAGGCTTTAAAGTGATTAGTCACATGGCATTTACAGCTCAGTTAACTGGCTTAAAAACAACTGTGTCCAAGATCGGAGATCAGCAGCCAAGCAATTGCCATTGAGTTAAATGGAAATGCTAACAGATAGCATTCTCCAGGTATAATAGACCTCCTTGATTGAGTTGGTATTGTTGTGCTGGGCAAACCGAGCAAGGTGTTATTAGCGCATTTCAGGAATATCATCCTATGAATAGATTATTTATAATCATGTCTACATATTAAATTTTAATAGTATTTTAACAGAGAAAAGATTTGCACACTTCAACCTTTAATGCAACGTTGCTTCATAAGCACTGCATTCAAAAACACTCAAATGGCTTATAATAATGATGGATAATTATATGCTTTGAATATTCAGATAATATTTTTGCCTTTGAGCATTTGGTAATTAGTTTACTAATGCCATGTAGCTAATGGATTGCCAACAGGAATGTGTTTTAGTCACAGATGGGATTTCATTCAGTCGTTAAGCACACGCGGTCAGGCGCCTTTGATGGGGAGCAATTCTCGTTCCATTGTCCTCCATCTTGCGACCTCACCTAATCCCTAAGAGTCTTGAGCTTCAGCATCAGACAGCTGTATCAATACTGAGCTCATCTATATGCGACCATCCGTTCAAAGCCCGTGCTGCTAGAGACACATGTGAAAGCCCCATGGGATACGACTGCAAAAAGGCTTTACCCCAGATTATAGACATGATTGGACAGAGCATTGAGCGAGACGCTTGCAGCTTGAGAATCAAAATGACGCAGATATAAACTATTAAAGCGTGTTTAGAACACGTTAACTGACTGTAGAAAGCTTTTATCTGAAAATGTCATTGATGGTAATGTGGTGTGGCATCTATTTCTACCAGAACATACATTTCATACAGCTCTAAAATGTGGGTCTGTATGTGCATAAGAGACACTTAAAAACCAGTTGTGACTGTGTTGTTGGTTGGCGTTTGATGTGCCTTTCTGAAGCTCTTAGATGTAAAGCAGAAAGAAATTCATGAGGAAAAATCAATTTATCAAGTCAACATCTGATTCCATTCACAACAAATTATGAAAAATATCTCTCATGACATTCAGATGAAAAAATAGATATCTTAAGCCACAAATTAATAATACATCAACACAGTTTAATGGGGCCCACAATTTATTTATTTTTTTTCCATCATTTTAATTTACTTAAATCTCTTTGTACTAAGTCATTCCCCCATTTTAGTTTGTAAATCGTGGCCACGTTTTACTAATTTGTTTCACTCAGTTCTAGTTTATGTTGTACTAATTGATTCCCTCATTTTAGTTTGTAAATTCAGGTCATGTTGTAGTGTAAGTCATGACCATGTTGTACTAACTAGGGCTGGGAGTCGATTCCAAAAAGAATCGATTCCTCGGTTCCGAGGCGTTGGGAATCGAGAGTCGATTCCAAAGTTTGGAATCGATCCCATCAAGGGGAATCGACTCTCCATTCATAGCCATTTTCAGTTCAACAAAGCTTATCTATAGGCGCCTCTCAAACGAAAGGCTGCATATCTCAGCTGTTGTCATCGAACGTCATCGATGAACATCGATTCACGAAAATAAACTGAATGAAAAGAGTCAGTACTGAGCACGTCTTAGTTTGAGGATGCAGCCTTGCTCGCTAATAGTGATTACTGATTCGTTTCTACGAAAAGGTTCTTTCGGATAGACCAAATATGGTCCGTTTTGATTTCATTTTCACTTTAAATGCATGGAGCCTGGAAAATCATCCATCCATACATCTGTTTAATGGCAGTCTTTCGGGCTTTGATTGAAGCTACAAGATTTTATTATAGAAATTTTACATCTCGTTCAAGTCATTTATTTCTCACACCCTTTCATGACTCCCATCTTCATCTTTCCTCACTTTCTTTGCTTCCTTCCTTCAATACAGTCTGGTTCAATAATGTTTTATTGGCATTATCCCCCTTCCCCCACCCTGTAGTGAACGAGCTCACTAATTCTTTTCTCTCTTTTTTCCTCTCTGTTCTTTATGTTTTTTTTTTAATCATCGTCAGTCACGTGTCAGACATGTGTGACAAAATGTGTAGGCCGGCACAGCAGCTCATATAGTTAGTGGTCTTAATAATAGTGGTCTTTATGTTTTTCTTCCTTTCTTTTTCTCTATACATAGCCTTTTTCAAACCTTATGTCTTTGACACAATTTCCAGATGGATACATTTTGAAAGCTTCAATCTGTTATGCAAATGCACTGTCTAAAGTGCTCCCCAGTGCATGACCCGTTAATTCATTGATGACTATATGAAGGTATCTACTTAGGTGCTTTTCCCTGGTGTTGTGCCTGGTCTAAACGTGTCTTGTCTACTAACTTGACAATAAAGCGGTCTAAAGGTCTAAAGGTTTCTTTTGTTCTGAGAATGGTTTGCTGCATATGAGGAGATTAACATTAAAAGTCAAATGACAAGACCACAACAAACCTTTTAAAATTAATCCTTCCAGTTTTTTTTTAAGCTCATGTGTTATGTTGTTTTTGTTAATATGAAATGGAAGTCATAATAAAGGTCTAATGGTGCAGTCACATTTACCGCTGTTTGGTAAATGGTCATGAGCGCAATACAACCATTTCAATAGGAATTCACACAACTGTGAATTTGTAAATTGTGAATTTTTGTGTGAGGATGAAAGATTTGCCCATGCAGATTGAATTTGCTGTTTTTTGATCAACAGAAAGCTACTTGGTTTGCAAGTGACATCTGTGCGAGCTACACTTCTGACAAAGCACCTTTTTCCTATTGTGTTTTTGATCAAAAAGACTGAAACATATGATTTCAAATCATGAGGTTGTGCTACAAATAATACTTATCTCGGGGTTTGACTGAATGAGCTGTAAATTTTCCTTTATGTTCCATTATCAGACTTCAGTAGAATAATGTATCGCTAGGATTATAATATGACATTGCATAACAAGAATATATAGTTTTTTCTCTTGTATTCCACTGTGAAACTATAAAAAGGCAACATATACTGCACATCTGTGGCCTGCTCAATTTTAATTTACGATATATCCCATGAATATCCCATAATAGTTTATGAAGAAGATAAATACAATATTTATTATCCGTGGAAATGTCAGGAATCACTTTGAAATATTATTACTCAATGTTTCAGTTATGCAAATTTTTGATTAAGGTAATGTATGTTACATAATACAGATATAGACTTAATATAGAATATTTAACATGTCTGAAATATTACTGTGCAAATAATCGAGGTTTTGGGGTTATTCTTGGTCTTTTAAAAGTAATCTGTTAATACTTTTACACATTTAAATTTATTTTAATGTTCGAAGGGTGAATGGAATAATGTTACCTCATTATACTATACTACGTAAAATTGTACTCAAAAAAATATACTTTAAAAAATTAAAATGTACTTTTTTTTTAAACTTAGAATTTTTACAGTTCAACAGAAGTTGCTTCCATAACTTGCACGTTAATAAAGTGTCATGGTTTATAGAAGAAAGGTGGTTGGAAAATGGACTGGTTTTGCCCTTTGAAATTAACTAAAATTTCCCCAATGTGATCATATCTTAAAGTCACGATGAAACTGAAATAGTGGCAGATATTTTCTTCCGTATTGTGACGTACAGCTGAGTGTAACAGATTATTGAATTATATATACATATATATATATATATATGTTTAAACATTACAAGGTCAAAACATATTTACAGGTGAATTGTTCACAATGTTTTCACAAGAAAACATACATTTACATAATAGATATGGTAAATTTTCATTTAAAAGATACCTTCTTTTTACAATATGAAATATAAATCTCACGTGTCCCCAGAATGTTTTTGTGAAGTTTCAGCTCAATATGCCCCCCAGGTCATTTATTAAATAATTTTGAAAATGCATATTTTAAGTGTTTGCGTTTGATTACCATGTCTCAAATGCAAATCATGCATTTTAAACCATATTAGTTTAAACTTCTGATACAGGGTTTTCTGAGTTCACAAATCCAAAGCATGCACAGAAAGTGGCTGTCACAGGGCATGTGAGTACTATAAACTAAATTCTCTTTCATGTCTTATTGCGCTTAAACTGTCAAATACACAGTTTTTGTTAAAAACAAAGTTTACGTTAAAAACACATGAGTTATAAAAACAGTCGTTTATGTCTGTGAAGCTGAGAAAGAAAGTGCATGTGTCAGGGATCTGCAAGAAACAGGACCCAGATGCAAATGAGCAGACAAGGGTGATTTTATTAACAAGACGTATACTACACAGCAGGGAAAATGAGGAGTGAAACAGTTCGAACAGAGGAACAGGGCAGATGACAATACGGGCAGGAGGGATGACCCCGAGACTGTCAGAGGTGGCAACGGTCTTAAAACAGAGAAGGCAGCTCCAGAAGCAGAACTAGGCAGCAACACAGGGAACCCGTAGGTTCAAGAGAAACTCCGATGTCACACAGTCTAGCCGTCAGATAGGGATTTTCACAGAACCAGAGATTTGACACGTTAGAGAGGAAAGCTGCTTCCAGTCAGTGGCCAGGGAATCTAGGTACGGGCAGGACAAGACAGGACAAAACACGATAACAAACAAGACGAGACTGAAGACAACACAACGACACAAGACAGACAACTGAGAACAAAAAGAGAGCAAAGGCAATAAACAACCAAATCTAACCAAAGAAAGAATCTAAGAGTAAAAACAAAGCCAAGATCCAAAAAGAAGTTGGAATTGCAAAACAAGGGCAAAAGAAAATGTACATCAAAAAGGAGAAACAACTTATAAATTAGATTAGAATGCACAAAATAAAACAAGAACTAGACAGAACTAGAGAAGACAGAGTAAATGAAGAAACAAAATAACTAGATAAGATATCCAAAATGACTTGAGCAAGATCAAAACAACTAGTGCAAGATCAAAGGATATATTCTGAACCAAGAAACGGGTAAACACCAAAACAAACCAGCAGAGACACAAGGGAAAGGAACCCGATATATGGAGCAGCACACATGAGGACCAGGTGAAGACAATCAAGCAGACAAGGGCTGAACAAGGGGGCGTGACCAGGAGAAACAGGGAGGTGGGACAAGAGGAGCACATGGCAGACACAACAGAGACAGAGCCATGTGCTTAGACACTAAACAAACAGAGAAACATTGAACAAAGACAAGACAGTCAGGGCAGGATCCTGACAGCATGTTTATATTAAATTTGTGAAAACAAAATAACGGCACCATGGGTGGGAATGTGCAGATTAAGGGGCGGTAATATTATAATAATATCCCCTTTCTACAACACGGGGGGAACGAAATTTGAGCAGCTAATTTTTTAACATGCTTGCAGAGAAAGGCTTACCAAAGTTACTGGGTTGTCCTTTTTCAGGGACCTGATTTTAGCACTCGATTTTCAGATTTTCATGATATGTCCCTTTAACGTAGATTTTAAGAGCCATGTTTTAGTATTGTTGGGGTAAAAAAAGTTGAAAGAGTACAGGAAGACAGAAAAGAGAATGAAAAGTTATCAAGTCCGGTTCAAAAGCGAGTGGGTGGAAAACAAAAACTCTAGATAGTTTCACCACAGCATTTATAACTGAGAAAACAACAAAAAATGGCACAGGAAAACAGTGTGAGGGGAAAAGTAACAGCCTGAGACTAGATAATTTATAGGACAGCCCAAAAAAGATCAGAATGGACAGTTATAAAAGATTTAAAACATGAAAGGCACACGAGTTGTTCATTCTGCCAAAAATCTGAACTAGGCTGACACAGATAGAGATGCCGTAGCGAGCTGTGACACGCTGTCTTGGCTGCCTGCATCTAGAGGGTTCAGAGCGCATGATTGGCCTCATCTTCCACAGAGAGCTCTCCAGTCAGATTTTTCCGTTTTCTGTCGCAACATCAACTATCAGTGGAAAGTCTGCACAACAGCAGAATGACAGAGACAAGTAGAAGAGGAAACCATGCTTCAGTAGAGTTGAAATGTGCATATAAATGTGCTATCTTTCATTGTCATTCCAAGGTAAATTAAAGCTTAGCAGGAAAAGAAAGATGCAAAGATAGATGATTGACTAAGCATCACTAATGTTGTGACCTTGAAATCAGAGATTAAAAAGACTATTTTAAGTGCTGTATCAAAGGTTTTGTGAATAAGGCACTGGTGGTGTTTGTTTTTGCATTGCTACTAGCAGCTGTGTACAGTAGTAAATACAGTAAGCATGAGCATCCTCAATGTGTCAACTCGCATGCTTCATTTTGCCCTGACTGTCTGTGACAAAGGGCATCATGTAATATTCAACAATATACACTGCTGCTGTGTGCAAAATTCTGAAGCCACTAGTAAATGCTGCTATTTTTGCATTTTGCATTTTATTCGCTACACATTAAATCATAAGTGAATAATTTAAATTAATGTCAGAATGTGTTTTGTTTTAATGGCAGCAGCACTCAAGTCATGTGAACTGCACAAGTTAGTGTCAATCCTGACAATCATAATTTCATATTCTCATATACAGTATATTGAATGTTTCTTATTTTATGTCATATTGTTGCTTAGTTTTACATTTTCAAAACCTTATTTCCAGGTTTTAAATCCCAGATTATCAATGTAATCTCAAACGCTGTGTTTGTTTTTTCTCTGCTACTAGTAGCAGAGAACAGTAGTGACTACGATGTAAGCCGGGGAATCTCTGCTTTTTTTTTAAGCCTTGCTGGCAGCTATCCCCCGAGAAAATACAGTGTATGAAAGAAAGAGTGTTGAAGAGAGAACAAAAGACAGTGACTGAAAGAGAGATGTTCGTACGTGTTTGTATGTGATTTGCTCGTAAGCATTCATGCATATCATGGAAAGTATCTGAGAGGGAAAGACCTTCAACCCACGCTAACAAAACTACAATGTTTTTTTTGGGGTTTTTTGGATATGTACCACAGAAACACAATAGTATTCTTTTCTTTGAAGTACCTTACAATACAATGTTAATACCATGCAAATAACATGTTAATAACATGGTAATCATTCAGTGCTATTGTTGTTAACTAAAAATAATATGAAGCATTCATTTAAACAAAGCCAAGAGAATATTAGATTTAAAAAAATATATTAAAAACTTAACAAACACAACTTGTGATTTTAATAATGCATTAGTAAATGCTACGTTAACTAATGTAGTTAACTACTGTTAACTAATGAACCTTATTATAACGTGTTACCAAATTATTTAATAAAAAAAAAAAAATGAAATAAAAACAAACCAGTAGAAAGATTAAAAAAAAAAAAAACATTAAATAAAAAAACATAAAAACTTTAATTTAAATGCAACCTGAATATATATAAATATTAATATTATAAGCAAATATTAAATGCAACCTGAAAATATAAAACAAATGGTAACACTTTACAATAAATTGTCATTTGTTAACATTAGTCAATGTATTATCTAACATGAACAGACATGGAACAACATTTATTACACTATAAATGCATTTTTGTTAATGTTAGTTAATAAAAATATAATTGTTAATTGTTTGTTCATGTTAGTTTACAGTGCATTAATTAATATTAACAAACACAACTTGTGGTTTTTATAATGCATTAGTAAATGCTGAAATTAATATTATTAATAAATGCTGTAGAAGTATTGTTCATTCTTAGTTCATGTTAACTTACATAGTTAACTAATGTTAGCTAATGAACCATATTTTAAAGTGTTACCAATTTTTTTTTTTTTTTTTTTTTTTAAATATTAATAGATACTATAAAAATACATAAATAATAATAAAATAACACTGTTGAGTAATGGTAGCATGATATTACCATCTGAGATCATTGCCCTTCCATGTTAACAACACAGTATTTTTTTTGTAATTGCAGCCTGTTAAAAATCTGAATAAACTGATTTACAGACATTTACAAACAAAGATTTATGAATATTTACAGATACATGTTTAATATTCTGTCCTCTGAGTATCCTCTCTTATTATTCATGTTTGTTTGTGTTTCCTGTCACAGATACAGAAGCAGAGAGAAATGCTCTGAAAGAACATGTCTATCCCAAACTCCGAGACTTCTGCAGGGAGAACTATGGTATTGAATTCCAGGTAACACAGCCATCACTTTTCTGTAAATTCTCCACAACAACCATTAGGTTCAAGATAAACAGATTTCTTTCTCTCTATTTTTTTCTTTCCTAACCCTACTGCTTTCTTGTTCTCCTCGCTCTGTGGGCTGGGGAGATAAAGTTTCTTAGGGACTATTACGTGATCTCAGCACTGATATTCTCATGCAAGACGAAAGTGTGTCTCTCTTATATTCACCCTCAGGAGCATGGCCAGAAATCCTTCTTTCTCTTCCCCTCCTCTCCTTTGGAGTGGTATTTACAATGCAAATGGTTTGTTGTCTGAGAGAATGGAGCAGTGGGGAGATTTTTATCACGCAATTTGATAAACAAATGCAGGGCCTAGAAGAGGTACCTTGGCCATTGACGCAGACAGTGTGCAGAGATTGAACTGAGGCTACATGGGTGTGGGGCTTGACCTGATTTCAAGAGCATCCCCTCAAGAAACAGATCTTTATGTAAGACTACGCCTTGTTAAACGCAAGCTTATTCAGTGATTTTTAGACTGTTTTTAGTGTCACTGAAAACATAAGTGACATTGATAATCATGCTTATCTCAGAATTTGTCTGCATTTAAAGAACTTTAATGATAAAGTGTTTAATATCACAGTGCTTTTTCCTGTTCCAGCTTAATGTACAGAAAATGCTAGGCTTTTGAATATGAACAATCATTATTTACAGTATGAAACATTTATATTCTTTTTGACTTTTACTAAAGATACATTTAACAACGTCATTAAATTATTGGTGATAAAGAGGAGAAAGCAACAGATCTTTACTTTCACATTGTGACGAACATCTGAGTGAAATGATTTATGAGATTTGATTTTGAATTTTTCATTGGATGAATTAGGTGAATCACCAAAATGACATGATCCCATTCACATTCAACTTCAAGTGACTGCTGGTGACAGGATGCAAGTGTGTCTACTGTTGCAACAAAGTAGCGAAAAGTTTAACTTTATGCAAATAAGCAGCACATTTCAGGACTACAAAACTACAAAATGGGAGTGAAGTCAGTAAAGTCAGTGTGAGCAGGTCTTTAGTCATAATATCAAAATTGTCTGTAGTCAATAGTGCCAGAGACTTTCTCTATACCAAATTCAACACCGCACCTACCCAAAAGACTACCTGGTCTTATGGCAAAAACGTACCTGGGGGTACTTTTTCGCAAGACGCTAAATACGTACCAATAAGTACATATCACTGCAGTTTCCAAAGGAAATGAACACTAGAGGCAGTAAAACTGATTTACAGAGTTTCAAATAATAAATCGTAATTTTCGCACAATTACATGAAGATTGAAATTGTTGTCTTCAAAACAATTTCAGTATGCTGGGAGATTTGAAAACTGATGCTTTTGAATGTTAGCATCACATATCCAGCTTCTTATCTGTGGGTTTTCATAGACGTATAGGTTTGTTCGGAAGCTCACGCAGTACAGAAATGTGCTTGAGAGGTGAAGAGCTCCGGTATGAATCCTGTGTAACTACGATTCGACAAAACAGTTCAGATCTGCGCATTAAGAAGATTCAAATGGCACGCTTGCATCAACAAATACGTTTTTATGTCAGTTTTGCATTTGTTAACACTACCAGGTAGGGTTGTTTTGGGTTTGGTGTGGGGCATATTTCCAACACAATAGAGCATTAACTTTTAGCGACAGTCCCTGGATATTTTAACTTTGAACCACCACAATACGTACCTGAAACAACGTAATAAAAACACAGCAATACATACCCATATCAACGTAATAAAAAAGTGCCAGGGTTCACATATTGGATCCATGCTTTAGCACCACTCAGCGGACATTTCTCTTTGAAACTGCAGCGAAACGTGCAGTAAGGTACATAAAACTAGTGTTGCAAAAAAATACCCAGAGGTAAGTATTATGAGACTGGGTTGCAAAAAGATAATGTAACTGAACACAACTAAATATTAAATGTTACCAAGTGTCAAATTAAAATCTTAAACTTAAAAAAGTACCAGTAAGCACAGTTAAGACAAGTATACAGTCAGTAACAAAAAGAAGGAAAAAAAAAAAAAATGCAAATGTAACAAAGACATTAATGAATACAGTGCTTGTTTTTCAAACGTTTCTTCAAGTAAACAAAGAAAGTAATAAAACAAAGAAAGTAATTAAAATTTGAATAAAACTACTTAAATTATTGGCATAGTCTTCACGGAATAATTGCTTTATATTATATAAGTCAATATTGTTTAGTTAAAGGTGAGCTATTATGCCCCTTTTACAAGATGTATAATAAGTTTCTGATGTCCCCAGAGTGTATATTTTAAGTTTCAGCTCAAAATACCTGACAGATCATTTTTATAGCTTGTTAAAATGAGTATGAGCTGTTTTTGTATTTTTCCCTTTAAATGCAAATGAGCTGGTGCTCCCGACCCCTTTTTCAGAAGTGGGCGGAGGTCCAAGAGACAGCAAAAATAAAACAGGACGATCTCATCCACTGAAAATGTCAGAAACTCTCAGTAGTGGTGTTCAGTCTTATATGTTTAAGCTGGAATCGGTTTAAAAGTCAGTCATCTGGGCCTAAAAAATGCACGTTTATGAATTATAGAGATGGGCATCTATGTTATAGTCACACAAGTCACACTTATGATTAATTTAACCACAGTGTCCTCAGTGGCTCAGATGGAGGGAGTCTATGGAGACTTATGTTCGTTGGTGCATCCCAAAACACAACACTTGTAATGCCTCTTTGGCACTGACATTGTATATCTTCAGCAGCTACAGCAAGACAGTAATAGCACATCAGGTGTGACTGATCTGAGAGTAAGATGAGACATCAGGGTTAGTCATTGCTCAGATTAGTCATTGATCCACAATGTAGTACTGTTTGGGGTATTATGAATCCATCAGGTGTCTGCGGTGGTCAGGAGTGACTGGTTAAATGAAAATTTCTTCAAATGTATATATGATGTTAGCATGTAAGAATATATGAGATGAAACGTCTGAGATTTCTGTTCAGTTCACGCACTTGCTGACTGAATTCTGTTCTCTCGCGAATTCTCGAAGTGCAGATGTACCTACGGTATGAATTATCTGTGAACATGATTAATTAATTCCATACATAAAACGACCTCTCGCATCGCTCCACTCTCCTTCATAGTGTCATCAAGCTTCGCCTTTGTTATTGTTTTGAAAATGCGACCTCCAAAAAGGCAAAAAAAAGAAAGAAAAAAAGAAAAAATACATATTGTGCCTTTAATGTTGTTATGTCACTGTAGAACTCATGATTGTGGCCTGATATTTATAGAGTCTGATGAGAGAATTTAAGAGTTAAAATTATCTTACACAGTTTTGCATTTTAAGTAAATGTGGTTTTTAAATATCATACTGTATATGTTGGCCAATAAATTACTATTTATTATTACATTTATCACATTATTTTTTTTTTTAAGATGAACTGACAGGAAAGCAAAGTTAGTGTTTGAGAAAAAGAGGAAGCTGAAAGATTTGGGGTGTGTGTGTGTGTGTGTGTGAGTGAGAGAGAGAGAGAGAGAGAGAGAGAGAAGGTGAGAGAGAAAAGTGAGAGACAGACAGAAAAAGAAGGGAGTTCTCTCAACCAGAAAATATGATGTGGCAAATTGCGATTCTTTCTGGTCACCGTTATTTGATTCTATTTCCTGTGGTGTCCCTGAGAGGGATAGATGCTGGATTGAGTGTGTCTGTGTACATGTGTGTGTGAGGTTACATTTGTCTGCCCAAGGCTTCATCTCAGTCCAGTCACAGCACACGCACACACACACACACACACACACACACACACACACACACACACACACACAAAATCCCCTTAGGAGTGGTGGGATCAGGCCTGGAAGCACTGTAACATGACAGTGTGGGACTCTGAAAATCTTTCACAGTGTGAGGAGCGAATTACAGCATATACCATAATCTACTTTATACGAAAAGTTATAATGATAAGACTTTATTCTTATTGAGTTAGTAAATGTTTCATTTTTTTAAACATAGCATGCTATATTGTGTTTACTCTATGTGTCCAGATAAGGGCTGCAATGATTCTTTGATTCTTTTCGCATATTCTATTTAAAAAAAATCCTCTATTGCATTTTGCCCATGTCGAGTAATCGGCAAAATACCAGAAGTGGTGCATTCCACATATTAAACACATTTAAAAATCATAATAAAGCATAATACTATTGAGAATTCACAAACGCTACGATTGAATTAAATAAACATATGTGATGCATGTTTGAACTTTAATTATTTACATACATGCATCACAAACTGTTATCATTTACATGTGTGGAATGTCTCAAACTCATCTCTGTATGTTGTTGTGAGTTTGGGTTTATTATAATGTTAATCTGGGAACACAACATGTGTTATTTCAATAGATTTGTAAGGTAAATTATTTATAAACCAAAGCAAACACAGGAGAATACATCAGTATCGTTGTTAATATGCTAACTGTTTATCGCAATTTCAGAATAAAAGTTCAAACCCTCACTTTGAGTTTACACATTTGAGTCAATATTAAACACGAATTAGATCACGCAGTAAAGTATAAAAACAGTCGTCAGGTCGTTGGCGCCCTTTGCAGACATTTGTTATAATGCATAATGAACATTAGCGTAATTAGAACATTTGTATTTTAACAGTTTTGTTCAATAAAACCATATGATTACTTGCTTTTGATACTTTATTTGAACTAATTATTATTGCCTCAATGCTATCATATATGTATTTTAAGTCATTTTAAAGGCTATTGTTTACTTAGGTCTATTTTGTAATTATAATTATCTGATTACTCAATTAATCGTCAGAATAATCGACAGATTACTCGATTACCAAAATAATCATTAGTTACAGCCCCACTCCAGATTATATTTTTTTAAAAATAATTCTTACAACT
>JAHKKF010501826.1:0-14233 GCA_019740295.1 Labeo calbasu
CTAAACAGTAGAACTAGCAATTTTAAGAAATTATTAACTTTAATATCAATATTTATACTTACACAAATGCACGTCATTGTAATATTTTATTTGCCACAAAAGTGGCAGCAAATATACAGAAGACTTTCTAAGAAGAAAAGGTCAAGAGGTCACGTCTTATAGCATAACAACTGAAAGAAGTAAGTCCAATAGAAGAATCAGTCTTTGTGTGTGCATTAAGAGAGAGATGAGAATACACACACACACACACACACACATACAGTTTAAATATGTGTAAATTGGTGGGACGCATTTTGGCATTAAGGTTAATGAAAGCCACTCAGATTAATAAACTTGGATTAACCCAGATAGATAGATATTTTAAAAATATATAACATATATAACGTACGAAAATAAAGTCAAATAAAATAATAAAAAATAAAATAAATAAGATAAAACGTAAGCTGTTACCTGAATGAACATTATTTTTATCTTAAAGAATTGTTATTTATTTAGGAATTTCTGTGTATATTTATTACTTTAATTATATTTTGCAGTTGTGTTTACTAAAACTGAACAATACTTAATTATCAAAGTCTGTGTAACCATATAACCATTTTGAAGCATCAGTACAAGTGGTAACATTCCTTAAGTGCATTTCATTACTGCTTGTTACCCTACACTAGCTCACATACAGTGTCTTCCTCATTTCAGTTAAAGTTTTACGGATTTCGAAAGACATCAGTGAAATTCTGTTTTCCCTAGAACACATAGTACAAGCAGGTCTGCATTTAGTGATGTCAGGTCCGTATGTGTGCGACTGATAAAACATTTCTGAAACGTGCTGTCCTTCCTCTCTGCACATGGACGGTGCTATAAGTACATGAAAGGGGAGAGAAAGAGGAAACTTACCAGAAGAAGGGAAGAGTGGGGTGAGACTGCCGGGAAGCTGAGTATTTTGTGCGCATGTGTATGTGTGTGCGTGTGGTGGGATGACACAGTGACAGAGACCACAGACCCTCAGCGGTAGATGGCATCTGGGATAGTCTGCTTACCTCAACAGATATACAAAAACACATGTACCGCTGACTTCCTTTAAGAGCCTGTGAAGAGCTTTGCCCTGTACTGAACATGTCAGATAGCAAATACACACTCACATACAGTGTCTGTCATGTGCACAGTATAACAGCGGCGTGAATCACAGAGCCGCTCGAGTGTCTGTGATGCAAATGTGATTTCTGAAGAACACATCAAAGTCATAATCTTCTATTCTAACTGCTTTTGGTTTGTTTAGCAAGGTCATACATCTTACATGTTTTTTTCTTCCATTTCTGTCACCTGATGGAGTTTCTTTCCACTGTCACTTTTGGCTTGCTTAGTTGGAGTCTAAAAGACAGGGGTAGTTCACCCAAAACTGCAAATCCTGTCATTAACTACTCATCCTCATGTCATTCCAAACCCAAGACCGTCGTTCATCTTCGGAATGCAAATTAAGATATTTTTGGTGAAATTGTTGAATTAAGTTGTTATTTTTGTTTTCTTTGCACACAGAAAGTATTCTTGCAGCTTTATGAAGATACAGTTGAACAACTGATGTCACAAGGACTATTTTATTGATATTCTTACTACCTTTCTGGGCCTTGAATGTGGTAGTTGCGTTGCTGTCTACGCAGGGTCGGAAAGCTCTCGGATTTCATTAAAAATAGTCAAAAAAGTCAAAAAATTACATTCACCTTGCAGAATCTGCAAAATGTTAATTATTTTACCAAAATAAGTGGGATCATACAAAATGTTATTTTTTATTTAGTACTGACCTGAATAAGATATTTTGCATAAAAGCTGTTTACATATAGTCCACAAGAGAAAATAATAGTTGAATTTATAAAAATGACCCTATTCAAAAGTTTCCTAATACCGTGTTGTTATTTGAATGATCCACAGCTGTTTTGTTTAACTCGTGTTGTTCATGAGTCCCTTGTTTGTCCTGCTTGCTGTTCTTCGGAAAAATCCTACAGGTCCCACAAATTCTTTGGTTTTTCAGCATTTTTGTGTATTTGAACCCTTTTCAACAATGACTACGATTTTGAGATCCATCTTTTCACACTGAGGACAACTGAGGGACTCATATGACGCATTAACTGAGGGACTCATATGACGCACATGACTCATATGACGGTGTAAATTTTTGTACAGAATTTTTGAACAGAATTTTTTTCATTTAGTACTGCTCTTCAAAAATTACAGAAGATATTTCATGTTTCCCAGAAGACAAAATAAGATAAATGTACCCTAATCTTAAAATTTTCAAAGTTTATAAGTTTTCATTAAGTTAAGGGTGCCAATAATTTTGTCCAGTGCATTTTTGGGGTTCAGATCAGATTTGACTTTTCTTCTCAGTTTTTTGTGTTATTCCAATGCAAAAAAAAAAAATTAAAAAAAATTAACATGTGAGTCCCAAAACATTTGCAACTGCAACAATTTTTTGAGAGAAGGGTTGCACTTTCTGACAGAACTGCAAGCGTGCCGATATTTTTGGCCATGACTGTAGCTGAATTGAACTTGATTCATGATGAACAAACTTTACACAGCTGCTGAACTGAACTAAATCAACATTGAACTAACTGGAGCTGAATAATGACACTATTGTCCTGCTACAGCAAAATTTTGGATTTGCCTAATTTTTTTGCATTATTGATTCTGTTCATTTCCTCTTTAAATCAGTGAAACAATCTCTTTTCTATAAAGTGCTATAAAAGGTGACTTCACCTGACATATCTATAAAAATATTCACTAATTTTACACGGCTGCAAACTCTTCAGGAAATTACAGAAACATTTTGTCCGTTAATAGGGAACTTCCCACAGCTTTCACCAGTGTTGATGAGAAAGACGTGCAGACCTCCTTCACCCACACCCAGTGGTACATAAGGTCAAAGCACTGCCCACTTCTCATCCACTTACTGAAAAACCGTAATTACTCCAATTGCGCAATGTCCCAAATCTAACCACAATGCCGGATCCTACTAGAGCAGTATGTATTCTAGCAATGGGACAGATCCATCACTCTATTGTGACATCACTAGTGAGTTCTTGATTTTACGCTACTTTCATGAGAAATCACTTCACAGGACATGACGCAATGTACACGTTCAACATATGAATACCCTGACCTGAGCAACATGGCCATTCATACTGTGAAACATGTACAGCAAATTACACAATGTACACAATGGGTAGCGCCCTCGTTCAGATCTAAATTATGTTTCTCAATGTCCTATATGCAGGTCATCACTCACAGGACATCATATTACTGGAAAGCGTAGTATATAGGAAGCACATCTTGGCTTGCATTTAAAGTTTTCATTAGATTACCAAAACTAAGAGGATGTTTTTGACCTCCACAGCACACATGTTAACACACACAGAGCCAAACGTTGGTGTTGAAATAGATATATGAAGCAAAACTGACTCTCAGGTTCACATAATCAAAATTAGAAGACTCAGCTCAAGCCCTAAATTCCATTTGGTATTCCACAAAACCAGTCATGATTATCTTTTTGTTTTTTTTTAATTAGGATCTATACATCATCTGAAAGCTGACTAAGCTTTCCATTAATGTATGGTTTGTTAGGATAGGATACTATTTGGCCGAGATACAACTATTTGAAAATTTGGAATCTGAGGGTGCAAAAAAATCTAAATATTTGAAAAAATCAGCTTTAATGTTGTGCAAATGAAGTTCTGAGCAATGCACATTACTAATAAAAAATTAAGTTTTGATATATTTATGGTACGAAATTTACAAAATATCCTCATGGAACATGATCTTTACTTAATATCCTAATGATTTTTGCCATAAAAGAAAAATTCATTTTCACCCATACAATGTATTGTTGGCAATTCTACAAATATACCTGTGCGACTTATGACTGGTTTTGTGGTTAAATTGATACATTAAATTAATCAAAAGTGACAGTAACAACATTTACACTGTTCCAAAAGATTTAGAACGTAAATCTAAAGAATTTTCTATTCATCAAAGAATGCTAAAAAAAGTATCATGGTTTCCAAAAAATGTTTAGCAGCACTTCTGTTTTTTGAGTACCAAATCAACATATTCTAATGATTTCACACTGAAGACTGGAGTAATGGCTGCAGAAAATTCAACTTTGCCATAACAGGCCATTAAATTACATTTAAAAATATTAAAATACAATACAGCTATATTAAATTGTAATAGAATATCACTCACAATATTACTTCAACTGATGAACTCAAGTGCAAGGTTCATTCACCAAGAATGGTGATAACAGAAGAACGGTGAGTACTAATGCAGAAATGATAAATAGTCATGGTATGTGCATGAAAATACTGACAGTCTATGGTTGCAGGCAGCGTGGTGAGAATATTCATGCAACGAGGAGAACAATGAAGGACAATCAGTCCAATCTGGTAACAATGGTGCGAGAAGAGAGACGCAATAGATGATATTTGTTTATGAAATTGAAAATAACTGAAGCCTGAATTGTCAGTTTTTGACTTTTAATTACCGAACTGTACTTTAAAAGTATTAGGCTTACTTTGAATATTGTAATGAAAAATACAAAATATAAAGTGGTTAATTGTTGACTTATATCTTACTAAAATGTGATTTTATGTTGTTTATTGTATTATTGACTATTATGGACCATGGTGACAGACAGGTTTTCAATAAATTCAACAAGTTTTATGCAGTTGAATATAAAAGTTCACTTACAAATGTTAATGCCGCTCATCAATGGCAGCTGTCACAGTTGCTAGGCAACAAGAACAGGCCTCCATAAGCCGGACCGGTTCGAGTCCTTCGGAAGCAGCCTTTGATATCGCATGCAGTTGTATTTGGCATATGTTAATATCCCAGCAATGAACTTTGTTCGTTTCATTAGCAAAATAAAGTATCCACATAGAAATGAGAAGTACTGAGTTTTTTTTTTACATTACAGAATGAAGGATAATACTTAAGATTTCAATGCATGCATTAAATGTACATTTAATATAATGCATACATTACATTTGTATGTGTTTAATTTTCAAATGTTATTTAGAGACAAAATCAAAATGTATGGAAGAATTTCTGTCATTTACAAATTACAACTTGCTTTGCAAAAATAAACAATATCCAGAACTAATTCTAATGTTTTTTATTTACAAGTTTCAACTTATAATGCAAAAATAAAACAACGCACAGCAATTACTTTGCTTCAGTTACAAATAACGTGTCAGTGTCAAAAGTGATGTACAGAACAACTTCATTTCATTTTCCCAGCAGCTCCATTTTCTCCAGAACTGTTCTAAAAGAAGAGAAAAATAAAGATTTATGAAAACTATTAAGATAGGGCTGCAATCTTGGTTAGAAAACATGACACAGCAAGACTTGTGTACAAAATACTCCAGAAATCATATTTCTGGATCATCAAGATTGCTCAAAACAATTGTGGACTATCTTGCATGACAGCACTACAAAATAAATCTAAATAGAATAAATAAAATAGAAATACAAGTGAAAAGCGTATCCTACAAATGAGGCCCTCTTAGGATGCGGTCTCTGAATTGGGACAGCCTTCGTCACGTCGCCGTGACGCAATCGGCCTTGAAATATGCACTTCGAAGGATGTAGCCTACGAATTGGGACGCAGCTAATGAGTGTGAACGTGACAACAGGAAATAGTGTCCTTTATGAGTGACAGGTCAGGATGATTAGCCCTTGGCAGACTGATGGCAGTGCATGTAAGGGATTACTGTTTTTACTGTATTTTTGTGCAAGCTTTCGTAAATCACTGTTGTGACTGACAGAATTAGGTGAAATGCTTTATTAGTTCCATTCCTTCAGGAGATTAAAATAATTTCTGTAGTTAAATAATTCACTTCTAGAGAGGAAAAACAAAGGGTAAGTTTACACTTTACTCACTGAGCAGATTCCACTTAGACCTGTGGAAATGATTTTTTTTCTGCACCATCCATAATGACATGATAAGATCTGGCTCAACTGCTAAGCCACGTTTTTATTCGGATAATCCAACAACAGCAACTAAAAAGGTTCTAACCTCAAAATACAGCTCCTAAGCCAATCAGATAACAGAGCCAATTCAAACCCCAGAGAAAATACAGCATATAGTATACAAAGTCTGGGGTTTATTCCTTCTCTCTTCGTGCTCTTCAATTAAACACTTCCAGGAACTAAGGCATAAGATGTTTATGAGGTTGTTACTCAACAGATAATGTGTTATTTTCAGATCAGTCTGTTTTTGACAAGAATAAAGATGTTAGAATCAAGCTGCAAGGAGCGATTTGATTATCATACTGTAGGCCATTGAGACATACTGCCACTTTTTTTTTCACAGAAATGTAGAGAAAGGAAAAGAAACAAAGCAAGCTGAGAACAGCTGTATCAAGTCTCTTCACAACAGATAGTTCACACTGTATCTGCAAATAAACAAGAAAACAAATTCAAATTCCTCTCTTTCTTTGTCTCCCCACAACCCGAGGTAACATCCGTCTCCTCGCCTCTTTTTCTCACGCTCAAAGACAAGAGCAAGAGAAAACAACAGAAAACATCACTTTATCATGAGACTATGTAAACTTAATTCAGAAAACACCATCACTCTCACTTGTGCTAAAGAAGAAATACTTCCTCTGCCCCCTCTTCTCTAGTTTAAACACGAATGTTTTTGAAATCACTAGAAAATACATTGCAAACACAGAATGAATGTGGCCAGCTGCACATCAACCTTGAAAATATATACACATTTTTTGACACACAACCAATATGTCCAAATCTATTACATCAGTAATGACTTAAAAAAAGGCACAAACAATAGTTATTTCTCTTTTTTTGTAAAACTATACACAGGGATGGTGTATCCTAACATGCTTCTGCTTTTTTAAAGCGGTCCTATTATGCTCTTTTACAAAGTCTTGATTTTGTTTTGGGGGTGTGCTAGGACATGCTCTCATGCTTGGTGGTTCGAAAAACGCATTGTTTTTCACATAATTTACATTATTACAAAACCTTTATCCCCAGCCTGGCATAAATGGCTTGATTAGTTCCGGGTTTGATGAAGGGCCGCCTTCCGAAAAACGAAATGCGTTGTGATTGGTTAGCTGTCCCACTGCGTTGTGATTGGCAAACAGCTTAGACGGTGTTTCAGTACTGCCACGCCCCTTGCCAAAGCAGCAAATTCCGTCTGTTCCGTTATAGTTTAGGATATATTAGGGTATAGCTGACGCTACAGTAGTGTCCGGTCCTATTGTCAGCCTCGGAGATCGCTGATACATGATATTATCGTGCTGGTTTCATTGCCTAAAACCAGCTCCAGCATAAGGCTAAAAGCAGCCTAATGTTTTTAATACGATAATTTTTATTTAACATGACAAAATGTATTAATTAACATGACTTACATTTCCTTAGTTATTCAAAAAGCAGTTACAGAAAACGAACAAAGAACGTCGCGGCTTGTTGAAGCGTCCCAAACGCGGCTCTACATGCTGCATCGCTCAAGTTAGGCTAATCCTCCACCTCATCCTTAACAACCCCCAACCATTCGAATTTTGGTAGGTGGGATTTATTTTAATGATATTCTAATGAGCTTTGTGACATCACAACACCTGGAAAACAATGCTGTAGTCCAAACGAGCTGTTCTTGTAGTTTTTGAAAAGGGATTTTTAAAAACGAAAACAAAAGTTTTAAAAACAAAATATCTCCCTTTGGAGTGGACTTTGAGATTTGTAACTTTGTAGATCTTTTTATGCAAACATACACACCACACGCTGATTAAAATTCGAAAAGTGAAAAAGCATTATAGGACCCCTTTAAATTAAAGCTTAAAGAGACAGCTAACCCAAAAATGAAAATTCAGTCATCCTTTATTCACCTTGATGTTGTTCTAAATCTGTATGACTTAATTTCTTCTGTGGTAAATAAAAGAAGCTGCTTCTTTCTCTGTGTGTGTTCTGGGCCTTGAATGTGGTGGTTGCGTTGCTGTCTATGCAGGGTCAGAAAGCACTAGGATTTCATTAAAAATATCTTAATTTGTGTTCCGAAGATGAACAAAGGTTTTACGGGTTTGGAATGACATGAGGGTGAGTAATTAATGACAGAATTTCGTTTTTTTGGGTGAACTATCCCTTTAAGTGTATAATTTCCATTCTACCAAACTGCAAAAAACAATGTTTTTCAAACAGGTTTCCCCAAACATTCTACCTTTCTGCCATTAGTCAGACAAACAGACTCACACTACTAGTGAATTCATTGTTGCTGGGTTGGACACACTTTGCAAGTGTGTTCATTTTATATGTTGAAATGCACTGACAAGTTCTCACTTTCTCACTCCAATAGCTTTGTATATATGTGACCCTGGACCACAAAACCAGTCATAAAAAAACTGTCAGTTTTTTAAAAATAAGCTTTCCATTGATGTATGGTTTGTTAGGATTGGGCAATATTTGGCCAAGATACAACTATTTGAAAATCTGGAATCTGAGGGCGCAAAAAAATCAAAATATTGAACCTTTAAGGTTGTCCAAACGAAGGTCTTAGCAATGCATATTACTAATCAAAATTTAGGTTTTTATATATTTACGGTAGGAAATTTACAAAATATCTTTACTTAATATCCTAATGACTTTTGGCACAAAAGAAAAATCGATAATTTTGCCCCATACAATGTATTGTTGACTATACCTTTGTTAATAGGCTAATGATATGATAATAGGGTAGTGAGCCCTGGCTTTAGAGAGAGCATGCTGAAGTGAGAAATATATTTACAGGAAGCATTGCTAAAATGAATCTAGATAACAATTTAATTAAGTGGTACATTTAAAAATAAGACATGACCTTTCTATCATGGTAATTCAGTTCTTTGGAAGAGGAACCGCCGGGTTATGGGAGTGTCGATCACAGCAGTCTAACTTCTAGCAGTCTACCATGATTAGACACATTCTTTGTTTGAGTGAGTCACACAAAATAAAAGTTAGGCTTGCACATAAATTCACTGAATATACATTTTACTGACTTAAACACACACCCACGATCAAACACACACACACTTTATAGGTTGGTCAGATCACTGAGAGTGTTTGCACTCCTGAAAAAAACTTTTCTCTTTAGACTATGAACAAAGAGCAGCATAACTATCTTACTCAGGTAAATATGACCTGACCCTTACCCAGCCTCTGCTCATAGAAAAACAATAGATGTCATAGCATCGGGTATATATGAGGGTCAGTATGTGGAACAAGTAGCTTTATGCATCATGATCTTGGCAAATTGCTTTGCTCAATGCAAATCTACAGAGGCCTACGGCACCCATATGTACACTGAAAAAGAAATGATGTAGGAAACAATACTCACTTAGAAACTGCTTGTAAATTTCACAAAAGGCACATTGAATTAAACATGAAATTTTGAAGTAGAAAAATGTAAAATGTACTTCAGTAATCTTTGTTTTATTTACAATTGAAAAATGGTTTTATGGTGTACAGTTTTATATGTTAAAAGTATTTTTTTTTTAGTTTAGAATATTATGTTTAGAATATTATTATGGGGGTAAGAATCAGTGTTACATGGTTACAAAAATGTCAAATATAAGATAATAGAGATATAAAGTTACATTGTTAAATACAGTATAAAGATTTATAAAGTATAAAGCAATTACGAGAAACAAAGTCACGTAAAGTCCGGATTGGAAGGCAATTATGATAAAAAAGTTGCATATTAAAATTTCACTTATCTATTTTTTTTTCTCCAGGACAGAAACAGGCTTCCACATAAACTGAACAGACCTACACACACAAATAAAACTAAATAATAAATGACCGGACACAAACGACCAAACATGTTTGGGCAGTAGTGACATCCACTCAGGATGGAGGAAAAGCTTGAGAAGAAACATATGCATTCCACACTCCTGTAAATCTGAGTCAGAAATGAAGTGAATTTGTTTGTACCAGAAGGACAATAATGTTTCTGTGCAGAGTATTTGTGTTCTTTGTCTGTGTGTGCACAGTGTGTTTATTGGTCTCAGGCCACTTGTAAGATGCGCTGTGACTGGAAACAGCTGTCAATAAGAACATTATGTGTCCACAGTCTTATTAGAAGGAATGACGACGAACCAGTTCTAAAGCAAAATAAAGCCAAAATCTCACCATTAGAACTGTGAGAGCTTTGACAGATAACGATATAGTGTGAGATCACAACATACTACAAACATTCACTGATTTCATCAGCTGAGAAGGTAACCTGGGTGATTCTGGGTCGATGAGCAGGACAATACACGTATGTTGTATTTAAGCTTTTACATACAATCATTACGTTTCACTCAAACTACAAAAAGTTTTGTATTTATTAGGTTCAAATGCGTTCGTGTTTGTCCCGACTTGTGCGTGCAGTTGCAGTGCCACTGTAAGTATTTGTGCGTGTGTGTGTGTGTACGTGTGCATGTTTGTACCTGCGGTGATAGTGTGCATGATTGTATGTGCGGGTTATGTAAGACTGTACTCTGAGGAAGTTGCTGGTTAAGAAGATGTGGGGCAGAAAGAGGAAGTGTTGTGTGTTTATCAGTCTCCACACTTCCTGTGGCCGAGGGGGCAGGGCCTGGCCCCGGGGCTGTGGTTACTGAGCACCTATCTCTCTCAGCAACAGTGTGACTGAGTGACCAAGCGTCTGTTACCAAGCGCTGCAGTCTTATCAGACTCCAAATCTCACACAGCAGAGGTTAAATAACAGGAGCATAACAGCGGAAATACACACACCTGGCTTCGCTTTCATACACACACATACATCCCCCATTATTCTCTCCATGACAGACACATTGTGAGATGGGGGCACACATACAAAGATCTGTCTCTCCCATGTCCTGACAGTCTCTCAGGAACACCACTTAGATGTTACAGAACATAATAATTGTCATATTGAGTAAAATATCATGGAAACAACTCAACTTGGAAGCATGCAGAAAATAAATCAATAGAAGATGTACAGTACCCAGTTGTCACTGTTGGTTTGACCGTTGGTAGTTGGGAAACCAGTTTGTGTCCATGTTGCAGCATCTTCCGTTGGGACAGGGAAGAGAGAGACCTGAGAGAAATCTCCTCCCAAATTAATGTTCTGTGTCACACAATGCCTTTGGCTCAACAATGTCCAAGTCAAATGAATTTACAAAGTTCTTTTAAAACTACTGAAAAGACTGACATGTTGAAGTACTTTGAACATTATCCAGAAAAAAGTGCTTGTCACTGGGACAGGACCCCTGAGGAGACAACTTCGTCCTTTATTTGGACATAAAAGGTTCAAAGTAGCACCATAAGGGTACTGTAAGGTAATAATATGCACATTTAAGAAGTAGGTAAGGTACAAAGTTGTCTCTTTAAAGGATTGATTTACTCACCCCAAGGCCATCCAAGATGTTTATGTCTTTCTTTCTTCAGTCGAAAAGAAATGGAGCTTTCTGAGGAAAACATTCCAGGATTTTTCTCCATATAGTGGACTTCAGTGGGGATCAACGGGTTGAAGGTCCAAACTGCAGTTTCAATACAGCATCAAAGGGCTCTACACGATTCCAGCTGAGGAATAAGGGTCTTATCTAGCAAGGTTCTTATAAAAATACAAATTTATATACTTTTTAACCTCAAATTCGCATTTTGCACTAGCTCGACGTGGTGGAAGTACCAACCCAGTGTTTACAAAGTGAACATGCAAAGAAAGGTAAAACAACGATGTTGGATGATTTTAAAGTTGGAGGAACTGGGGTACACAGTTGAAGTACTAACCTCGCGTGACCTTTTCAACATGATCACGTGCGTGAAGTCACGGACGCGCATCGCAGAGCTAGTGCAAGACGAGCATTTGTGGTTAGATGAGACCCTTATTTCTCATGTAGAGCCTTTTGAAGCTGCATTGAAACTGCAATTTGGACCTTCAACACGTTGATCCCCATTGAAAAATCCTGGAATGTTTCCTCAAAAAACTTCTTTTATACTGAAGAAAGAAAGACATGAACATCTTGGATGACATAGGAGTGAGTAAATTATCAGGGAATTTTAATTCAGGGATGAACTAATCCTAAAGGCCCTGATATACTCAGGACAAAGTCCTTTTTTGTTCTTCGTTTGGGGTAAAAAGAAATTTGAAATACCTTTACAGTGGTATACTGTGTAATGCTGCTGAAAGTGATGTTGAGATGAATATGTAAATACATACTGTGCACTTTCCTCTCACAATAAGCACAACAAAAATAATTTCATTTTGACAGTGACGACACACATTTGCTCTTTGATTTCACTTGAAGCGTATTAGGCCCTTTAAGGTTAGTCTTTGAACGCATCATGACTGCTAAAGACTGAAAATCTGATACATAACACCTCTACAGTTAGAAATAACATCCAGAATCACATGACACTGGAGTCATTTAAAGACTAATACAACACCGACGACAGAAGTAGACTAACAAGTTCACTAGCATACTCTCTCCTCTGTCAACATGGTGCTATGAGCTCTATTCAAGTGTGACTATTTGCCCTTTAAGCAATAATGATCAATGTTTTATTACTGCAATCCAAAAATTAAAAAAAAAAACATTAAAGATATGCTATAATAAACACACATATTTTGTGCTAAAAACTTACTGAACAAGAGCGGAAGCCCTGGCACATTGTTTAAATATAGTGTCACTTAAATTACTGTGTGCAAAGAGGCATCGACTAAAAGGTTTTTCTAGACAGAAAGACTGATAAATAAAGAGAAAAGTTGGGAGATGAGTTGTTTTCTGGTAAGCGAGAGCGACCAGACAAACAGTCGGCATGGAGATAATGAAAGGTCTGAGGAGCAAAGAGCATCTCTGAAATGTGTGTTAAACATCTCTGTGAGAATAATACACAGGGCTGGTATACTCCGCACTCACAAGAAACACTTGAATGCTGCCTGAAATTGTACAGCAGACTCCCATCCAGAACTTAAAAGGAAAACAGTCCGTGCACGGTTAAATCCCTTTGAGTCACTTCCAACACACCTACACTTTCAGACGAAAAGCTCTAAAGATCTCCATATCTTTTCGTTTATGGATGACTCAATGTTTACAACAGGCTTTGACAACCGATGACTTAAAAAGAGCACTGATCCAATGCCTCTGCAAACACTAGGCGTGATCCGATCTAAACCGAACCTCAAAAACCGTGGAATATTTTTTAGATTGGCTGTCGCGAATAAAGCAGCCATCAATGGTCTCTGACATTAATCCATTTATGTCAGGCAATGAATAAAAATGACGTTGCAAATAGATGCTTTCCATGCCAATGTTTAACCAGGTTTAAATAACAATTAATATAACACCATATCAAGTGACGGAAACACCCACACTACAATGGCTGAAAGCAACATCACAGTATCATAATCTCTAGCTGCCACATGTAATAAATATCTGCAGGTGAAGTACACAGATGTTGTTCTATTTAGGTTAATTCTGAAGTCTAGACACCTAATCCAGTCCGACCTGTCTCTCTGTTCGCAGTGGGAAGACAGAAAACTGAGGATCAGGGAGTGTTCATTCTGGCATGTTGATTTGTTGTGTTCCTGTCACACGGGCTATGATAAACTAGCGTGTTTTTTCTCTCGTACATTCTGCTTCACTAAGAGTGGCGAAGCCGTGTTGACACTTGTCTGATACTAACCAATGGTTTGGCAGGAATGCATGCATTTAGAGAGCGATAGAGATAAACACAGCCAAATATAAGTGCGTGTATGTGTGTCGTTCTTTGGTTTTTAAAAGTTCACAGGTAATTGAATTAGGGCTCGTCCCTGTCTGATGACATCATTCAGCAATGTTTATGGATGCTCTGCTCTATGGAACAGTAATTTTAAATTAACAGTAACATTAAAGGGGTCATTGGATGCCCATTTTCCACAAGTTGATATGATTCTTTAGGGTCTTAATGAAGTCTCTAATATACTTTGATTAAAAATTCTCAATGGTTTTGTAAAACAACACCCTTTTTACCTTGCCAAAATCAGCTCTGCAAAAATCATCTCATTCTAAGGGGTTGCTCCTTTAAATGCAAATGAGCTCTGCTCGCCCCGCCCCTCTCTTCTCTCTGTGGAAAGACGGTCTTGTTTACATTAGCTTACTGATTTTTATCACTATAGGGTAGATTTGTACATACACTGCCAACACACATTAATGTTCAAACAACATGAAAAAGTGAACTTAGCATCCGATGACCCCTT
>JAHKKF010501828.1:0-21094 GCA_019740295.1 Labeo calbasu
AAGAAGGCCGACATTGGTGTGGCTATGGGTATTGCTGGATCTGACGTATCCAAACAGGCTGCTGACATGATCCTTCTAGACGACAACTTTGCCTCAATCGTCACTGGAGTAGAAGAAGGTATGATATTGAAAACTTAATATGACTGACAAATGATTAAAGTTTCTTAGACACTTATTTCTCAAATGTATCTTCAACTTCAGGCCGTCTGATCTTTGACAACTTGAAGAAGTCCATCGCCTACACGCTGACTAGTAAGATCCCCGAGATGTCACCCTTCCTCTTTTTTGTCCTTGTTGGCATTCCTCTACCTTTGGGCACCGTCACTATTCTCTGCATTGACCTGGGCACTGACATGGTATGGAAAGGAACTGAATTTAGATATATAAATGTAGAGAGCTGTTAAATGCACATGCATTCATTTGTATTCATTTATCGCCACAGGTTCCTGCTATCTCACTGGCCTACGAAACTGCTGAAAGCGACATCATGAAGAGACAACCCAGAAATGCTGAAACAGATAGGCTGGTGAATGAGAGGCTCATCAGTATGAGCTACGGTCAAATTGGTAAGTGCATACTATTCTATACAGAGTGCTCTAGGCGTTCATTGCTGTTCGTTTCTTATGTCTTCATACTTAAATTTTAGGCATGATGCAAGCTGTTGGCGGGTTCTTTACCTACTTCGTAATTCTTGCTGAGAATGGATTCTTGCCTCGAGATCTGGTAGGAATTCGAACTGGTTGGGAAGACAGATATGTCAGTGACCTGGAAGACAGCTATGGCCAGCAATGGGTAGGTGTCACAGCTCTACCAAACCTGGCAGATGCTAAACCAAATGCTGTTCTTTTAAATAATGCTTCTTGTCTGATGCAGACCTATGAGCGCAGAAAGATTGTGGAGTTCACATGCCACACAGCCTTCTTCACCAGTATTGTGATTGTGCAATGGACTGACTTGCTCATCTGCAAGACCAGGAGACTTTCCATCTTCCAGCAGGGAATGAAGTATGTACACATCAAATAAGCCATAAAATATTGGCCTGATATCTATCAGACTGAATTGTTTGTTCAGTTCCACCTCATTGTTGCTCATTGTACGTCTATAAGCCCAGTTATATTGATCATAATTTGTTTGTTTTGCTTTTTTCTTTTATAGGAACAGAGTCCTCACCTTTGGTCTGTGTTTTGAAACTGCTCTGTCAGCATTCTTATCCTACTGCCCAGGGATGGATGTTGCTGTCCGAATGTATCCCATGAAGTAAATGGAATTTGAATGTTTTAATGAAAATCGCTTAAAGGCATTTCATGTTGTTTAACCATGTTTTCTTTTTTTATTTAGACCACTGTGGTGGTTCTGTGCTATGCCATATTCGCTGCTCATTTTCATCTATGATGAAGTTAGAAAATACATTCTTAGGCAGAACCCAGGAGGTAATTTGCACTTTCATACATCTAAACATATGTTTCTCAAGCAGAATTTGTTGTATTTAATTCATTTTAGAGATTTACTAATATTTGTGCTTTGTTTTGTTTTAGGTTGGGTGGAATTAGAAACATACTACTAAAATGACAAATTTCTGTTGGGGATGTGCAAGGAGACATTCATTTTGATGTTTTCAAAATGATACAATGTCTATTTAAGTCAATAAATATGTCAGAATTAAATGAGCTTAATTGGTTTTTGTGTCTTTTAATGAAACTAGAAAGATAAAAACAAGGACCCAAGTGACTTCAGTGCACACAATTATATACAGTAGTTGCATCAAGCAACATGCCATGATAGAACATCATAAGAATATAGGTTTGAATAAACCTTTGAGTGAAAACTAACACAGATGACAGCAATATAGTATCAGATGACAATAAATTGTGGTGAAAACAATTACATATTTATTATTATTGCTTTTAGCTTCTTTTTACTAAGAATTTTTTGACACTTAAGTCAAAGTTTAAGACTATCTGTCCATTGTTCAAGATCACCTTTTTAATCACATAGCCCAATGCTTTGCATTCTCTGAAATAATATATATATATTTTTTTAATTAATACATTTTTGTGAGTGTTAAATGAGCAGTAGGAGAAGATGCGTTTAAGTTCACTAAATTAAATTCTGTCATCATTTACTCACCCTTATGTCACCTAAAACATGTAAAACTGGACTCAAGAACACATTTCGACCCATGGCTTCCCTCAGGAATGACTGAATAGCTGGTTTAGATTTATGAGTAAAATAAGGTCAGTGGTTAACATTGCTTTAGACTTTCATCATTTAAGTACACACCGTCAGACTGAAACAATTTAAAAGCCGCTAGGTTGAATTTTTAAGTTGCTAACAAGTTTATAAATAAGGACTTTTTATTACAAAAATTAAACGTAAAGTGGTTCACGGTGACTTCTAGGAACAGCTTAATTGAAATAAACCGATTCACTTAAACAGCACCCTAGTAAAAAAGTAATGAATTTAAAATGCATTTACTTAATACTAAGTATAGTTCTAGTCTATTAACATATTTACTAACATATTGCTCGAGACTGACATAAAATTGTAATTAAACATTATTTGGAGTGCTACTTGTGCACATTGCACATTTCCTAATATTAAGCCTAAAATATGTTTTAATGTCACTGTTGATGAGGATCGTATGATCTTTAAATATTTAGCATTTAAAGATATTATTTACATATTTGGCCTACCTAAAGTATACTTTCAATAGTTCCACTTTAGCACAATCAAATATACTTTATATCTTTAGTTGGACTTCAGCAGTACTTCTGCACAATTAAAGTGCATTAAGAACAAAATTAGTTGTTCCAATTTAGCAGACTTTAAATATACTAGTTTAGTATACTAAAAGTACAATTGCAGGGTATTTTTTATTAAGAACATAATAGTTAAATGTATTTGTAGTATACTTAGCATGAAATAAATGTACAGTATTTTTTACTAGGGAACTTATGTGATTAAGTTCACAACGTAGGCTCTCACTTCCATATTTCTTTAGCAAAAGTTACTAAAACATAGGCTGGTATGAGTAAAACACTGAGTTAAGCAGTGGAGTCACACTTACTAAAGAACAACAGGAAGTGTAGACGCCTTTTGGCAGCAAATTAAAGGTTTCCTGTGCGCATTTAGTGGTTCGTCCTCCGGGGGGCGCTTACAGACACATGCCAAACCCTTCATTCAGTTCTTTAATGAAACCGTACACCAGGGGTCACCAAACTTGTTCCTGGAGGGCCGGTGTCCTGTAGAGTTTACCTCCAACTTTCCTCAACACACCTGCCTGGAAGTTTCAAGTATACCTAGTAAGCTGGTTCAGGTGTGTTTGATTAGGGTTCGAGCTAAACTCTGCAGGGACACCGGCCCTCCAGGACTGGGTCTGGTGACCCCTACCGTACACTATGAAGACCAGACCAAACTACCAAAATAAAGCAAATGCTCTTATAGGCCTACATAGGGCTACAGAAAAAACTCTACAAAACAAAACAAAAAGCAAAAAAAAAAAAAAAAAAAACATTCAGATATTTTTTAAGGCATAATTCCCCCAATCATTTACTCACTCTGGTGTTGTTTCAAACCTGTATGACTTAAAGAATGATAGAGTCCAATTAACAATGGACCACACTGACCTACTTTATTAAAACAAACATTTCTCAAAATATATGCTTAGATGTTTCACAGATTTAAATTTACATGATAAAAAACAATTTTCATTTTTGGATGAATTGTAATAAAGAAATGATATAAACAGACACACAACAATAAAACAATAAAATAAAACATGCAACAATGAATTGCTTTTGCCACTATTTCTTAAATTTATTCAAACTATTTGGTATTTCCATTTGACTTCCATTGCAATAATTCAATATTACATAACTGAGATGACCTAGGAGCTAGGAATTTACATTAGCAAAAACATTTTAAAACAACGGCAAAAGCATTTACTTCTTTCTAAATACATTGGAAGAATAAAGTAAAATAAATTAGACTAAATTTAACTACATAGCCACCACAGAATACAGTATGTGATACAAGCCATTTTTATGATCAAAAGGACACTGAGAGCAGAGGCAGTTTTCAGGAGTTCTTGTACATGCTCATACTCATCACAACAGAGCTTAATGATGCCCTGAGAACTTCCTTAATTCTATTTTAATCCCCGTTTAAGAAACAGTTGCTAGGTTAGTGTTTCTCTGCGGTTCCTTTTTTGAAGAAAGAAACGCACAGCAACATAGATTAAACACCATTCAGGGATAAAGTTCATTCAGTTTTTCATACATTCGAGTTTTTCTTTATATACAAACCACAAACAGGAAGTCTACACCCTCTTGTATATGGTAAAAGACACATTTCCATCCTTCAAACTGAGCTACTCAGGGTCAATATCAGGCATAATAATCGGTTATTGGGGCACTCTAGATTTTGGTAAATAAAAGGTTAGTAAAGTGATCGCAGATAAAGTGATGTATTGATGGTCTCTAAACCAACTAGCATTAAAAAGACATGCATAGATGGTGCTTGTATTACTGTATTAATTAAAGAAAGCATATTTTACAATTTACATTGTAAATAACATAACAGATATAAAATAGTGATAACGTTTGCATAAACCAGTGACTATATACAATATAAGAACATACTTGAAATCAAAAATGAAACAGTGACAACTTTAGTGAGCTATGAGTGAATCAATACCACACCCTTAACACTAAGGCGAAAGTCCAAGCAATGCAGGAGTTTCTCATTTGGCTCAAAGAAGCTGAGGCTTTGAAATGGGGAAATTTATTAGCGTTCCATAAACATGGCTTTGAAAGCGCTTAAAACTCCAGATGAAGTACACACAAAATACTTTTGATACTGAAACATAAGATAAAGAAATATAAGAGAAAAAAAAAAAATTGTTTTTTACATTTGGTTTATAAAAACCTGGATATTTCTGAACACAGTAATTGCACATTTGTACAAACTACAACAAATGACCTAAATTGACTTGTGTCTTGTTTTCCCTTGGATTACAATATTTTAATTCATAAGCTACATTTAAAAACAAACAGATAACAATTTGTCGAAGTAGCAAAGTAAAAATATGTTTAAAACAATTAAGCCATCAGCAAGATTTAGCCATTATTTTTCAGATTCCACACTATGGAAAATAAAGTTTACACATTATGCTGATCATTCGATTTAACCATTCTGACCAGCAATTTTTTTTAAATCATTTTCTTTCTCAGTAGCGAAGACCAGGGTCTCATATCAGTTAATGTCATCTAAATTTAATTATGGCACTTCCTATTTACACTGAGTGCAAATACATCAAACTATTTTTACTAACTCCACCCTCCAGTGCTCAATTTTTGTTTAAAACAAACAGCATATTACCTTTACTGTCTTACCATTACTGTCTGCACTAAGTGCTAAATGTTTCTATTTCTACTTGGTATAAACAGTAATACACCTATTTGGATACCCCATTTAGTTTATGAATAACTACACTCATTTGTGCCATACCCAGTTTAGACAATGTGTGCAGTCCTGCAAACAGTCCCAAGTTGTGAGAATCAAAACAATTTATAATCATGTCTCGTCACTTCTGCTGATCTTTGGCGATATTCACACTGGCAGACTACATGGTTTCTTTTCACACCATCAATTCAAATTCAATTAGTTATGTAGTATGGTGTGATGGAAAACCTACCATGTTTACGGAATCACACCTTCATCAACAATATGGTATGGAAGCTGCTGCTCTCAAATGAGGCACATAGAAGGTAATGACGGCTCATCATTGCTACCTTAACACACAGATCTCTTCCAGCAGACACTAGTGTCTTTGTGGGTCCAGGAAGGAAGCGTTTAGGGGACGCCACCATAACAAGGTGTGAGGTGACAAATTTGCCTAAAGCTTGCTTCTGGAAGTCACTTCCATGTCAAGGATTTCGCCTGAATTTGGTCAAAATGCAATGCGAAGACTACATTGTTCACTCAAACAGATAATGCAGATTGCCAAAAAGGTTACAAACGACACAGAGACCCGAAGGAATTGCAAATAACAGTGTGGACGATCAATCGTAAAGATAAGATCTGAAAAACAAACAAACAAACAAACAAAAAAAAACAAAAAAAAACTGAGGGCTGATTTATGAATAAATGCAAATAATTTTGAAAAGTTTAAAACTAGCTTAATAAACTAATTCCAACCATATAAAGCTCACTGCCCATTTCTAAAAAAAACGAAGGTTCTCATTGTAAAAAGGAATTTTGTAAGCCGATAAGAATAAAAATCCACTGCTTTATTGTTTCTCCACCAAACTCTGCTGACCTTTTCAGAGAAGCTGAGATGTTATTTTCTAGAAAATAAAATAAGAATTGTTTTAGAGCAGCAAAAACAGAAACAATGTACTGAATAACATGATGAGCTGATAAAAGCTAGATTTTGATCTTGATCAAATTACTAATGCTCAACTTTGATTATAAATGAGAGAAATCAGGCTGATTCAGTCCAGAAACACATCGTTGTGTAATTATCTTACCATCACTGATTTTGACTTTATGCCGCAGGTTTCACTTCGTTGTTTTTCTGGTCTGTAATCAAAGACATACTGACTACAAAATCACAAATATGAACAAACAAGTCAAGGACTGTTACTCACTAAGAGTGTGAAAAAAAAAAACATATTCAGAGAATGCAGAGTAAAGTATTATAAAGCCTTTTTTTTCAGTTTCTTTATCATCATTATCATCATCATAATGTGATGAAATTATTTGCTTTTGAAGTATGCAGTAGAACTGTAATTGACAGTCCACTGTAAATATAATTTAAGTAAAATTGTTAAGTCTTCATCTTTGTAAAGGACTATTGATGTAATTATTTGTCTTTTAAAAAACAAATTTGTATTTTTTTTAATCATCTTACCTGAGCTGACTGCATCTCCGTTCACCCCCTCACCTTGATAATTAACCAAATAATGAACAATAAGCCATACAACTTTTTTTATATTACTGTATGTTGACAGTCATAAAAAGTTAGAAGTAAACTAAGTAAACTGTGATGAAATTATTTGTTAAAGTATTATAAAGCCTTTCCAGTTGCTTTATCATCATTATCATCATCATCATTACGTGATTATTCACTTTGAAAAAGCATGCAGTAGAACTGTAATTGACAGTCCACTGTAAATATAACTTAAAATTGTTACATCGTCATCTTTGAAAAGGACTACTGATGTAATTACTTGTCTATTAAAAAACAAATATTTTTTTTTCCATCTTACCTGTGCTGGCTGCACCTTCGTTCACCCCCTCACCTTGATAAGTAACCAAATAATAAACAATTAGCCATACAACTTTTTTATATTACTGTATGTTGACAGTCATAAAAAGTTAGAAGTAAACTGGGTTGCTTAACTAGCCACAATCATTCTGTAATTTAAACCTCCTGTATTCACACATCAGTGTTGCAGATACTGTTTAGTTATTAATGATTTATAAAAGAATAATTGTTTTAAAAGTAGCTTGACAAAACAATCACATTAGCTTTACTGAGAACATACCATACATATGTTTTAAGAGATGACAATTTATTACATCTTAGTGTTAGGGTTATTACATGCTTACATTTTGACGCTGGATTATACTGCTGTCCTTCAGTATCATGTGTGAAAAAGAAAAAAGATCCAGGAGTTATACAGACATATAGAGCAGGTCAACCTACTGCTGCATTCCTTAAAATGTTCATCAAGTCTATTCAAAGGAAGCATTTTATTAGCTAATTACTCATCTGAAAATTCAGTGGGTCAATAGTTACTTATGATTAGATCAAATATTCGCAGTCAGGTCACTATGAAATAACTGCAACAAGAGCTCTGAAATAGCAATGGTGCTCAGTCATGTAAAAAAATATGTTTGAAATGTGGTATTTTCAAATAAGACAAAAATTTGTTTAATGAATTTATATGTCCATCGAATTTCTTATTTATTGATATCATTTAATTATTTAATAGAACAGCTTGTTTCACTGAAATAATGTTGTTCACAGTCATTTTTAAGAATATAACTGAAATGTAATATTTGTTCAAAGATAAATAACAAAAACACAAATTTAAAAAAAATGACATACTGCTCTTTGCACGACAGTCCACAGGGGCTAACACACCTGAAGAGAAAAACAGTCATTAAATGTCCATTAAATGACCCATATCAAGTATCTGTATAGTAAGTTACTGGTATGACTTAATTTTTTGGAAGAAAATAATTCAAACAAACAAACTTACTTTTTATACGTGGACAGCTGTTATTAACATAGGCTGGTGTAGAAAAAAAAAGTAAATATAATTACAAACTAATCAGTTATCAGACTAAAATATAAAAAGTGTTGCTTACTGTAGACTTTGCAATAATCATAATCTTTGCTATCATTGCACATTTTTCACCAACACAGTGCTAAAGTGTCTAAAGAATGCGATTACATTAAAGATAAGCACATGCTTAATGAAATTAATAGGGATGGGACAATAAACTGATTTATGGATCGATTCTATGATCTTCTGAATGCATTGCCATTCTCTTTGGAATCGATTCTGAGCTTAGATTTTAACAGCAGCGCTCTAATATAGTTTTTATCCGCACACTCAAATGCTCATGAAGAAGACAACTTGTGCATTCAGCTGAGTCATGTAAATTTCACCTCGGCTCAGAATGCTTTTATGGCATGACATTATTGTAAACACAGCCCACTGTGAACATCCTTGTAATTTGCTTCAACCTTTTCAAATTGTATAAATGATTATTTTAGTGCGTGTAAGGCTTTGGAAACAAGCAGAGCACGGCTGTTTCTAAATCAAGCAGTGCCATCTGCTATTCAAAACTAAGCTCATTAATTTGAGAAGAAAAAAAAAAAAAAAAAAAAAAATCACAATGTGTTCGGAAAATCATTTCTCGATTCACATTGCAACGATTTATCGTTCCATCCCTAGAAATTAATGTAAAAGATACAAAAATATATCACAATAACAGAAGTACACTCATACATAGAGGTTGAAGAAAAGTAGTTAAATTCATAGACACCAATCATATTTAAAGGAACACTCCACTTTTTTTTTGAAAATAGGCTCCCCTAGAGTTAAACAGTTGAGTTTTACCGTTTTCGAATCTATTCAGCCAATCTCCAGGTCTGGCAGTAGCACTTTTAGCATAGCATAGCACAGATCATTGAATCTGATTAGACCGATATCATCTGGCTCAAAAATGACCATATATAATGACGTTATTTTTCCTATTTAAAACTTGACTCTTCTGTAGTTACTTTGTGTACTAAGACTGATGGAAAATGAAAAGTTGCAATTTTCTTGGCTAATATGGCTAGGAACTATACTCTCATTCCGGCGTAATAATCAAGAAACTTTGCTGCCGTACCATGGGTGCAGCAGGTGCAATATTACGCAGCTATATCGCACTAGAACAATGCAACTTTTCATTTTTCGTCTGTCTTTGTACATGATGCAACTACAGTAGAGTCAAGTTTTAAATAGGAAAAAATATTGAATATTATATTTTGGATGTATTTTTGAGCGAGATGCTAACGGTCTAATCAGATTCAATAATCTATGCTAAGCTATGCTAAAAGTGTTACCGCCAGACCCGGAGATCAGCTGAATGGATTCAAAAAGGTAAAACCCAACTGTTTAACTCTAGGGGAGTTGGAAAATGAGCCTATTTTCAAAAAATGTGGAGTGTTCCTTTAACACTTCTTCCAAAAAAAAAAAAAGAAAAAGATAAAAGCACAATAGGAAACCTACTGTAAATGGGGTCTATGAATAGATAGACACAAATCAAGACGATAATGATGAGGACGAGAAAAAGAATCGTGATCCCAGCAATCACTCCTCCACTGGATTCTTCAGAAAGAGAACATAAAACAAACTGGTTTCATAAAACAAATAGCTAGAAAGCATTACATCTTCTAACTTAGACTAGTGATATATTGGTTGATGGTATCAGCAACCATAGAACCTCAAATACTATTAAAGTGCCCTTTGATTTGCATGTTTTATTTAATTTTTAATGTATGTTTGATGCATCTACTCTTACTGTGCAACAACATAGTGTTTTATCGCAAAACATGAACCTAACTATATTTACTTCTGAGATCTTTTTATTATTTCATTCCTTCCCTTCCAAACACCGGACACTATTCTTGGATATAATGGCATGTTCATGATCCAAGTTCATGCAGTGGTAAATATTTAGATGCTTAAGTCACAGATAAAAATGTATGAACTTCACCGCACGGACAATTAAAATATCACCCTCTCTGTTTCTCTATCGTATTTTCTACAATTAGCTTACTGTCTTACCATGAGGTGTTTGGAAAAACCAAACGAATGTAACAATAAAATTAAGTAATATTTCCTGCACTGATTTCTTAATTGGGTGGAAAAGAGCTGCCTAACACAATGACATTCATATATTTTTAGTTTGACAGTTGTCTAAATATTTGTTGAATATAAATACAATATGTACTGTAAATTATCTGCTCTGATCTGACTTTTTTTACCTGACACAAACAGATCTCGCTCATAGACCGGATCACTGGTCTTCACACTCACGGCATTCTTGAGTGTACATGTGTAGAAGTTTTTCGGATTTCCTTTATTTTCAACTGTGATGAACTCTCCTGGCTGATGGTTCTTTGACCCATTCAGTGTTTCTCCAGCAGAATTCTTCCAGATGATCGTTTCACTGTAGCCACATCTTAAATACACAACATCAGGGTTAGAGCTCCTCTCTACTTTTATCTCAGGTTGCGGCACTGGCTCTGTGAAAAAAAAACGTATGAACTTCCAGTTAAGTGAGAAAACAAAATGAAATCAATCACAACTACAACAGCCATGCAAAAAGAGTTGTGACACTAACATGGTAAAATTATGGTATCAGAGAGTAATAATGTGGTACTCGGGAGTGTGCTATATGCATCGTCTACAATAAGATAATAATTGTTGTTTTAACAACGTGCGAGTTGATATAACTGAGTATGTCACTCACTTCTGCAAAACCCCGACAAAAATACATCACTGAAGTCCAAGCATTTATTGTATGATGTAGCGTATTAACAGTTACAAACAACACAAGATAAGAACCGTAGCATGTCTCAGAAAAACACAAAGCATTTTTTGTTACTAAATTAATATCAATATATTTAGTTTTAAACTAATTGTTTGAGTGAATGATTCAATATCCCATTCGTAAAGAGTAAACTGCTTCGTTCCTGAATGAATCAGTCATTTGAATGAGTCAGCTGAATGGACTCAATAGGCCCTTTCACACGCAATTCACTTGTAATGATGTTCTCATACCGGTAAATTGCCAGAACAAATTTATTTATTTTTAAATAGGTCCTGTTCACATATGATCTCTTATATACGGTAATTTACCAGTAAAGGCTGTGTGTGTAAAAGGGGCTAAAGACTCACTCACTCAGTTTTAGATTCATGTATAAACTATAATCAATTTTTTTTTAATTTATATATTTTAGCATTATTTGTTTTTTATTGTAATTGCAATAAAAATGCATCATGCCACTAAGCTGCATTAACCAGTCTGTTAATACACTTACATGGCACTTCAAATGCCGCTTTTGTGTCTTTGCAGTGCAAAAAATTAATTTTGTTGGTACCTATTTTATTTGACTGGTAACAGTCTAAAATTGTATTATTGTTCTAATTGAGTTTATATATTAAATTCACACATTTTACATAAACGTTGACACAAAAATTGGCCTTTACAAAGGTAAAAAATAAATAAATAAATAAATAAATAAAACATAATAGGCATGCAAAAAGCACCCCTCAATTGAAATGTTATATGTGAACTAAGAACTACAAAAACCTCATTACCCAGAAAAATCACATGAAATATCAAGATATCATTTTTTGTCAATAACATTGTATTTTAATGCAAACCTTAACATAAGGAAGTACCACTGTACTGCAGTATTTTTGAGCATATACTATGATAGTGCTATAGTATTCCTGGGAGTACCTTGCAGTAGCATGTAAATACAATTTGTACATGAACTGTACAATTGTACATTGTATCATGGCATTGTTTTTCTTTGTTATTCTTTTCTTTTTTTTTTTTTTTTTTTTTTTTTTTTTTGGTATGTGAGGCTAAGTAAAAACAACCAATTTAATAATATGTGACCCTGGACCACAAAACCACTCGTAAGTAGCACGGGTTATATTTGTAGCAATAGCCAACAATACATTGTGTGGGTCAAAATTATAGATTTTTTTAATGCCAAAAATCATTAGGACAATAAGTAAAGATCATGTTCCAAGAACACATTTTGTAATTTCTTAACGTAAATATATAAAGCGTTCATTTTGATTAGTATGCACTGCTAAAAACTTAAGTTGGACAACTTTAAAGGCATTTTTCTGAATATTTAGATTTTTTTGTTTATTTGTTTTGCACCCTCAGATTCCAGATTGTCAAATAGTTGTATCTCAGCCCAATATTGTCCTATCCTAACAAACCATACATCAATGGAAAGCTTATTTATTAAGATAATGTATAAATCTCTTCTTCTTTTTTTTTTTTAAATGGACCCTTATGACTGGTTTTGTGGTCCAGGGTCACATGCGATGATGATTTAACAGTATTCATATGTATATATATAATAATGATAATTATCAACTATCAACTCACCCTCAACTTTCAACTTGAATCTTTGTTCCTGCTCTTTACTGTTGATGTCAATGGTATAAACTCCACTATGTTCAACAGTTAAATTAGTTATGGTGATTTGTCCAGTTTTCTCATCAAGAGTTGTGATGCCTTTGAATCTCTGATTTGGGGTGTTAAAACCATCATCATCCCATTCAATTGCCTTGACAACAACTCCACTGCTGCTTCTGTGTTTCCATATAATGCTGGTGACCGGAGGATTTATGTTGGTTGGACGAAAAGACACTGTCTCACCCACTGCTTTTGTCTCATCTTGACCTAATGAAATATGAAAGAATATGTTCATGAACATTCAACGAACACATTTCTGCCGGTACTAGTAGTTTCCGGAAAGCACGTCAACAAAAAGTACCTAAATGTGGCCTATAATGTACAATATCTGGCCGTAGTATGACATCTAAATATTATATATAGCAAATACCATCGAACAAAAAAAAAAAGACAATTATATATGTAACGTTACATATATGACAGTAACCATGGTACAGCCATGTAAATCGGACTAATTTACACACCCTTTTCAAGTAGGCCCTGGGTCTGAGACTAATAACGTTAACTTCAACTAGTAATAATGCGACAAACTAGGCCAAGATAGACTGTCGTGAATATAATTACCTGAAACACACCTTCATTTGGTTCAGTAAATCAGGTTACAACGCTTTAATATGTTTTAAAACAAACCAGCTTCAAATTAGCCAAGAACGACCGCCGCGCCATTTTCGAGAAGATAGTAACAAACACCATAAATTACCTGAAACAGCTCCTGTGGCGATGAACACGGCACAAATGACGGCCGTCGAGTATCTTACAAGCAGCATTTTAAGACCAAACTGAACTTTTTACACCTTTTTCCTGTATTTTCACTCGGAATGCGTTTCACAAACACGCCCGACTCGCCATTAAAGGACAAGCCTTAACCAGGAAGCCCAAAAACGAAACTGAAACAAATGCGCGTTCATGAGGATTTATTGGTTTAATATTGCCACCTAGTGGCAATATTTAATGTTAAATGCGGCCCTAAGTAATACTAACCATTCCGAGTGCTTATGCTCACAAAAGTGGTAGGATATGCTCCTATCAAAACACCCAGCATTGCATTAATCAGTATGTATGAATGATTAAATATATACATACATACTACCAGTCAAAAGTTTTTGAACAGCAAGATTTTAATGTTTTAAAGAATTCTCTTCTGCTAACCAAACAAGCATTTATTTGATCCACAATACAGTAAAATCAGCAATATTGTGAAATATTTTTTATAATATATAATATTTAAATGTAACATAATATATATATATATATCTATATATTATAATATTTAAAACTGCTTTCTATTTGAATATGTTTTAAAATGTAATTTATTCCTGTGATTTCAAAGCTGAATTTTCAGCATCATTACTCCAGTCTTCAGTATCACATGCTCCTTCAGAAATCATTCTAATATGCTGATTTGCTGTTCACGAAAATATTTATTATTATTATTATTATATAAACAGTTTTTAACAGTTTTTAGTAATTATAGAAAATTAATACTATTATTTCTCGTCTAAAACTAAAAGGAAATTGTGCTTTTTTGATTGCCACCTCTAGATTGTGGAATGACTTACTTATCATCTTAAGACTTACATTTTTTCCTTAGCTTTTAATTTGTTGCTATATTATTTTTTTTTTTATTGGATTGTTGGGGATGTGTATTATGCTTGTAACTTTAAGTCTATGAACATTTTATGCTGTCGGTATATGTTTTTGTGAAGTTATGCTTTTACTGTACAGCACTGGTCAGCAGTCGCTGTTTTAAACAAGCTTTAGAAATAAAACTAACTGCCTTGCCCTGCCTTATTTAGCAAAGGATGCTTTAAATTGATCAAAAGTGATGATAAAGACATTTATAATGTTACAAAAGATTTATACTTCAGATAAATGCTGTTCTTCTGAACTTTCTATTCATCGAGAAACCTGAAAAAAATCTGCTGTTTTCAACATAATAATAATAATACACATTTTTTTGAGCAGCATATCAGCATATTAGAATGATTTCTGAAGGATCATGACACTGGAGTACTCATGCAAATAAATAAATAAAAATTAATTAATTAATAAAATCAGCTTTGAAATCACAGGAATAAATTACATTTTAAAATGTATTCAAATGGAAAACAGTTATTTTAAATATTTCAAAATGTTACTGTTTTTGCTGTACTTCGGATCAAATAAATGCAGACTTGGTGAGCAGAAGAGACTTCTTTAAAAACATTAAAATCTTACTGTTTAAAAACTTTTGACTTGCAGTGTACATACATAAATAATCTCACCTCTTCTATAGGACGTGATTTTAAAATGTTCGCACCTTAGATGTTTTATATCCTATCCATTTTTTTTTTTTACTGTGAACTTTATTCATACCTCACTAAAGACACATAAATCAACTTTTAAACCTGTATTTTTGTTTTACATAAATCTTACCAAAATGCCTTCACATTTACATTTCACAGACTATCCTATGCAAAGCAGCTTACATTGTATTTAGTATGCAGACTCTTGTTTCATACAATCCCTCTGAAGTCAGAAATTATAAATACCTACTTAAATTAGTTTTTATTAAGAAAAAAAATACAATCAGCATTATTGTTAACAAAAATCACCTTTTTTCTCAATGGTAACAAATGACCCTACCCTAGTAAAAAAATGGTATACTTAAGTATAATTTATTTGCATGTACTGAATATATTTGTGGCATACTATACATTGGTATACTTAAAGTCTGTTAAATTGGAACAACTAATTTTGTACTAAATGCATTTAGTTGTGCAAAAGCAGTGCTGAAGTTTAACTTCAGCGTATTAAATATACTATAACTATTTCAAGTATACTTAAGTACAATTTAAATATCCACTCTTGTATTTAAGTTTTAAAATGCAGAATTCACTCAGCATAAACTTCAGATGCATTTTGGTGACATAACAATTGCAATTCAATTAGACTGTAAGAGTGTTGAACATACATTAATATTGTACTAATAACAAACTTAAGTTATACTCTCCTTTACTATTAGTGACTTTAAATCATTGCAATGGAATTCCAAGAACACTTGAAGTGTTCTAATGGAACCATTATTGTGTGCTTCTAATGCAATAAAAAAACAACTACTTAAGAAATTGCCTGTTATAACACAACCAGCATACTAGCCAACTCAATTATCCAGAGAACATCAATGAGACACTGGGCACAGACATTTGGACATTGATTGTAGGAAACACTACAGACTGGATTCAAACCTGTGTCACTGCCACACAAGTGCACTCGCTTTATCAGTTGCGCTACCAAATCAGACACGTGCTGTGTTAAACTGTTTGATCTTTCTATACTGTTACAAATATAAAAAATGACCTTGATGGTGGGGCAGATCTCACTCACAGGGGCGCTCTGTTGTGTCAGAAGTCAGTAGAGTAGATGCATATACACAGTTCATCTGAATGAGAAAATTTGTAGTCTTTAATGCTGTTACACTGAATGTATGAAGCAAACTGTTTGATGAACTGTTTGCTATGCTCTTACTTCCCTGAGGACTCTCTAAATCTCCTTCTGAATTTGAATGTTTGCTTTATATAAATGTCTTAAAATATTACATTTTGACAGACAGTTTTATTTAAAATGACTGACATTACATTAAGTGTATAATATTTTAGTAGTCCATGCATTAGTTACTAAATAAATAAATAATTTGTTACTGTTCAGTCAACTCAAAAACAGTTTAGTCAACTTGAAATGTTAAGTTGGACTAAGTGACAATTTAGATATTTTGATTCAACATAAAATTTTAAGGTAGCTGGGTTACTGTCATGAATCTGGTCGGTGGCCTTCGGTCCGCTCACCACCAGATGTTGCTCTTGCTCTTTCACATCATAAAAAACTGTTGCACTGCACCCCGGACTACTTCTCCCATCACCCATCTCGCTGATTGCGCCAAAACCTGTGGCCAATCAGGTGCTCTATATAAGCCCCAGACTTTCCTCTGTATGTCACTGAGTATTGTGGCGCTTCGAGTTCCCTAGTTCCCTGCGTTTAGTTTTCTTGCCTGGCCATCTCGTTTCGTCTGTCTCACCGCCTGCCTCTTGGACTTCTCGCTTGTTTTACGGATTACCCCTTCGCGTTGCCTCCCTGGATTACGTTCGCCAATATTCGACCCACGCCTGCTGCATGGACTATTTCCACGTCTTGCCTTTGCTACACCTGTTTGCTATTGTTCCGACCCTGCCTGTTTTCGACCATGTTTTTGTTTGACCCTAATAAAAGCTTGCGAATGGATCCACTCGCCTATCATCTCTCTCCCAACGTTACAGTTACTTACCCAGGTTTTAAGTTTAACAAACCAAATTTTTTGTTAACTCATATCTAAGTATCTATCTATCAAATATCTAACTCAACATCTTAAGTTGACTAAACTTATTTGAGTTGACTGAACTTAAAATGTTAAGGCAGCAGGGCAACAACACTGGACACACTGTAGTGAGAAGACAATAAGTGTCATAGATTTGACATAATAATAATAATAATAATAATAATAATAATAATAATACAATTAAATTAAAGGGGATAATTGTGTTAAATACATTCTATTATTAATCTCTCATAACATTTACAATTGAACATATTTTCTCTTGTAAACCCAATAGCAGTTACAAGCGCTGTTTACATATTATTATGACCCAAAGGGCCTGTAATTTGCCATTTCGCAAAATGACATAAGATTTTGCACCAAAATGTACTATATGTACTATAATGATAAAACATAACTGATCAACATCACAGATTCTTTATGAATATTCATACACATGAAGGTTTTCACGCATAGCAACCTATTACATAATTAATACCTTTGATCGTAATTTAATTCTGCCACACAAAGAGTGCAACTTTTCAACATTAAAGTCCCATAGAGTTTGTAAATACATCTATATAAATAAGACTGTTGAAAATTGAAAACAACACCCAAACAAACAATTTTGTCAATATATGTTAGTTGTTTGGCTGTCTGTGTGCTGAAAAAAAAACTGTCAACAGAGTTTTGTGGAACATCAACATATGTCATTATGACTTGTACTGTGTTTTTATCATACAATTATGTAAAAATAACTGTTCCAGTGTTGCAAAACAAAGAACTTCTCACCATAAACAGGCTTTATTTTATAACCAATAAAAGCTGTCACTCAATACATTGCAATCTCACAACGTTCCATTATAATGAATACATTTCTCATTTATACACTTTCTTTGTTTCAATGAGAAGGATCGCAATGACCGATCAGAGGTGTTTGAGAAATCAACAGATATGTCTGTGATTGGATATATTGCCCAAAGGGAGAGGTTGACAAATCAGTTGAGATGCATTAGAGTTTGCAGACTTGAATTGATTGTTCTGCACAACTAACATCTTTTGTTGATGATTCTGCATAACTGCCAACTACTTGCAAAACTTCAGACTTTCTCTTCTCTTTTCTGTTTTCTGTGATCGGAAAAATTCTTTCTGTCTCCTTGCACTGATTGTGAAAAATCTCTGGAACATTTGCTGTTTTCAGAAGAGCAATGAGTTGCCAGTACAGTCTTGTATTTGTATTCCTCTGTGGCTTTGCTGAGCTGCATTTTATTTTGTGTGTGTGGATACAAAAAAAAAATTCCTTAATTTTTAGGGTTTACTATTGGCCTAAATATGTTTTGTTGTTGAGATTAAAAGTTACATTGAAGTTACATATTTGTTGAGATCATATTTAAGAGGAAGTTCAGGTACAATACCTCCTTAAGGCAATTCTGAATTATTACCAGCTCAGTCAGGAACTGAAAATGATCTCATAATCTGCTCAAGGCTGCCACATACAGGCTTTATAGTAAACTGTATACCAGTTTTGTTAACTGTCTACTACAAGGACTTTACAGGCAGTTCATATTGTATAATTTCAAATTGAACAAATTATCAAAATGTACACAGACCATGTATGTTTGGAAGTTCTGGTCTGCACAAGTAAATGCACAAGTCTGGGACTATAGGCTTAAACCTTATTTGTGAAACTGGGGGGTAAATGTGCTAAGCAAACTGAATTAATTTGCTGACTTATCCACAACACAGTTTGTGTATGTGTGTGTTATACAATCTAATTGCGATGTAGGACACAATGTATTTTAAATATATTAAATATTTTAGGCCTGGTTTCACAGACAGGGCTTATGTTAAACTAGGATTAGGCAATTGTTCAATTAGGATATTTAAGTAGATTTCTAAACGTGACTTAGAAAAAACATTACTGGTGTGCTTCTTGAGACAAAACAAAGGCACTGACATATTTTAAGATAGTTAGTGCAAGTTTCTTTCAGTTAAAACAGCTCAGACTTACATTTTAGTCTTGGATTAGGTTTAAGACTTGTCTTTGAAACCAGAGGTTAGAGTTCTTTCAAAAGCATATTTTGCTACGTTCATCCTTCCCTGAAGACGCCCGAAATCTCCTTCTGAATTTGAATTTATGCTTTAAAAAAGTCTTAACAAATAAAAGTCTTAATGCCTTGGTATCTAAATGTAACAGAAAAAAGCTCTTCATCCAAATCTTGGTCAAAAGTAAAGTGAAGCAGAACATTTTGTTAAAATATATTGCCATTTATGCATATTTTATGCTTATTTCTCTTGGGCTGGAGATGGTGCGAGCTTCACAGGTTGCTGGGAGGATGGAGCCTTTAACTTGAACTTTTATAGCAGTCAGCCCCACCCCTTTTAGTTGCATGAAGTTCCTTTTGTTCATGCAGCTACACAAACCTGAACAAATCAGGCTTCAGCATCAGAGTAAACAGGGAAATTATTTCTGTCTCCTCAAACTGATTGTCAAAAGGTTCTGAAAAATTTGCTGTTTTCAGAAAAGCAATGAGCTGCCAATACAGTCTCATATTTTTATTCCTCTGTGGATTTTCTGCACCCACTGGTAAGTTATGATTTCATTTTGTTTAGATATTTTAATAATCTGAAGGAAAATGCCCCTTTTACCTGCATGCCAGGGATTTTACTGTTGATCTACAATCCGATTAAAATATACATTTAAATCGCTGTAAATCATGTTTTTAAATGCACTTAATGTAGGAACATCTACATTCACTTTTGTCACTTTTGTTTAAATGCAAACCACTACAATGACTTAGAAAAAGATGAATATAAACTCTAAGGTTTCTGAGGTGTGTGTTAAATTAAACATATTATTTATATGGCCAGTAATGGCAGAATAGTTTTGTCTAAGGTTAGTGTCTAAACAGAAACTGACTTTTAAAACGAAACTCATCTTGAGAAATATTAGTTCTCTATAATGTTTGTTTATTCCTCATAGTAAACTTCGTATGAGAGCATGAATCCTGCTGAGTTTTATTAAATGCTAATATGATCTTCTTAAAGTCTCAGCAAAGACATGTGGAAAAGAACTACTAGAGGGAACGTCCTGCATCATCAAGCTGAAAACAAAAAACAATGAAAAACCTAATGAGATAAAATGGTTCCATCTCTCTAGTGGTGCCATTATTCACAGGAAAAATGGGAAGATCAAGACAAACACTCTAAGTGTAAAAATAGGAGAAGATGGATCATTAATATTTCGAAGTGTTATTCTGAGGAACACCGGCAAATATAGATACCTGGCTTTTAATATTGATGGTACAGAGATTGGTGCTGGAGAAGAGGAAATTAATGTTTATGGTAAGACAACAAATATTTGTACCTGTTACATTCATGTCTGTGTTTGTCGTTGGTTTCTCCCATTGTCTCCCCCTGTTGTTGTATTTACTTTGGTTTCTCCCTGATTAGTGTCGACACCTGTCTGTAATTAGTCCCACCCTTTATAAGTCTGCTTGTGTTTTGAGTTTGCTGTTGGTCCTTGACGTTATTTGGAAGTGTGTGGATGTATCGTTCTGTTCCTGCCTGTTCCTGCCTGTTCCTGCCTGTTCCTGCCTGTTCCTGCCTGTTCCTGCCTGTTCCTACGAAGAGTTATATTAAATTGTTATTTGTTTGTATCGTATCTCGTCTCTCGTCTCGTTCGACCAGCACAACACGTAACAGAAGGACCGACCGAAACAGTTTATCCCCCGGCGTTTCCCTGCTTTCTTTTTTCTGTTTTTTTCTCAGTGTTTTGTTTTGTTTTTCATTATGGATAACCCCGCTGTCCTCCTCCTTCTCCTGGAGCAGGGGAACCGCTCTCTCGTGGACCACACTAGAGACTTCGTACCACTCACACACTACCCGGACAGCAGCCTTTGCACATTCTACCGTGCAGGACTGAACATCGCCACGAAAGCGCAGCTGTCCGGGGAGGGTCCACGAGAGAGC
>JAHKKF010501838.1:0-12341 GCA_019740295.1 Labeo calbasu
CAAATATTAAACAATTAATCAATCAAAAGCAATTACCACGCTGAAAAAGACTGTGGCGGTCACTATGGTTGTGTTGTTTCAATTTCTCAGAAAAAACACAACAAAACACATGAAAAAACACATGACACAGTGCCTTGTGAAAGTATTCATACCCCTTCATATATATATATATATATATTTCACATTTTGTTGCACATGTTGCTGTCTTATGTTAAACTGCTTTAAAAAAAAAAATCCCACATCAATCTACACTCCATACACCATAATGGAAAAGCAAAAAACAGGTTTTAACATATTTGCAAATTTATTAAAAATAAAAAATAAAGATTCCATTGCATAAGTATTCACACCCTTATCTGGGACAAATTTAGCTCAGGAGCATTCATATTGCTTGTAGATGTTACTACACTTTGAGTGAAGTTAGCCTGTGACCAATTCAATCAAATGTGTATGATCTGGAAAGGCACACACATATTAATAAAAGGTCTAATAGATGAAAATGCATATCAGAGCAAAAACCAAGCCCTGACAAAAAAAACTACCTGCAGAGCTCAGAGACAGGATTACGTCAAGCCACACATCTGGGGAAGAGTTCAGAAAAAAATTCTGCTGCAATGAAGGTTCACAGAAGCATCTAGTCTCTGTTACCCTTAATGGAAGAAGTTTGAAACAACCAGCACTCTTCCTAGAGTTGGCCAAACTGAGCAATTGATGGAGAAGGGCCTTGGTTAGACTGGTGACCAAGAACCTGAGGGCCACTCTAGTTGAGCTCTGTGATCATATATGCATATGGGAGAAACCTACAGATGGACAAACATCACAAACAACACTCCACCAATCTGGGCTTTATGGTAGTGTGCCCGAACTTAATCCTAAACTGTGAATACAAGATTCTCTGGTCTGATGAACCTCAGTTCCATACATCATGTTTGAAGGAAACCAGGCATTGCGCAACACCTGCAGAGTACCATCTCAAAAGTAAAGTGTGGTGGTAGCAGCCTCATGCTGTGGGACTGCTGAGGGACTTGTCATAGTAGAAGAAAAGCTCAATGCACCAAAATATTGAGATAGCCTTAATGAAAACCCAGTCCAGAGCATTCTGAATCTCAGACTGGGTAGAAGGTTCACCTTTCAACAGGAGAATGACCCAAGCATGCAGCAAGAGTGGCTTATAGACAACTCTGTGAATGTCCTTGAGTGGCCCAGCCACAGCCTGGGCTTGAACGCATCATTTCTGGAGAAACCTGAAAATGTCTGCCAGACCCCACTCAAGCTAACAGCTTGAGAGGTGAAGAAGTGAGGCAAGGAATGGCAGACAATTGCCAAATGTTGATGTGCAAATCTTGTTGCATCATACCCAAAAAGACTTGAGGCTGTAAAGGTGCTACAGCTAAGCACTGAAGGGTATGAATACTTATGCAATGCAGGCATTTCAGTTTTTTTTTTTTTTATATGTATGAAGTTGTGACAATTCTGTTTTTGCTTTGTCATTATAGTGCATGGAGTGTAGATTGATGTGGGAAAAAAGTAATTTAAAACAGTTTAACATAAGGCAGCAACATAAAACGTGAAAAAAAATGAAGGGGTATGAATACTTTCGCAAGGCACTGTAGGTTCTTCATACAGCTGCCATTCCAATGCTTGAGTTAGTTGGTTTCATGGGGATGCTGGGACTACTCATGCTAGAATTGTCCATGTAAATGTCAGTATGCTTACAGTTTGCATGCATCTATGTGTGTGCACGCATGCACATTTATGTCTGTTCTGCAGGCTGTGAAATTAAATTTGTCAGACTCTTACGACCCCAGCATGTCGGAGAGCCACAAGTATATATTGAGTGTTACATCTACATCAGCACTTCTCATCCACCTCTCCTTAACATTTTTATTGCACGCTATTCCATCCACATGAAATGTTTCTTAAATGCAGTCTATAACCGGCACTCTCTCTTCACTTTATTCTGACTGTGGCGTGAGTAACAGAAATGTTTAACATTTATATTCATTGTCTATGTCAGAGGGATGGATAGACCTTTTAAAATATCGGTTCTAAACGCCACTTCTCTTGCTATGCACCGCTGGAGAATGAATGGCGGCATTAGAGCTTCATCTGTGTGGGGTTGTAAATCAAACTGGTCTTGAATGCCTGTAGCCACAAAACCCTACAGATGTTAAATAATAACATACTGTATAGTTGCACATTTAAGTCTTAAATGAGCAGCTAATCCAAAGTTCTGTTATCAGTTAATAACCTTTATGTCTTCCCAGACCTGTATGATTTTCTTTTGTGGAACACAAAAGGAAAAGATTAAGAAGAACATCCATGCTGCTCTTTTCTATATGATGAAAGTATATGGAATTCACCAAAATTACACTCATAAGCCGATAATCACTTTTATATCCAATAATCAATAAATTGCCAAAATTACATTTCTCTATTATTTTGATTAAATAAAATAAACACTAAAAACTGAAATTCTAGATACTAGAATTTATGCATATTTATTTGACATTTGCTAAAGATTAAAGTTAACAGTGTTATTACATTTTTAGTTTTTTGTTGTGTTTTAGAAAAATAGATGAAAGCAAAAATAATCAACATGTAAAAATAGGTGAAATAAGCATGAAAAATAAAACTATTAATATCATCTAATACATATTTGGTAATAAAAAAGGGCATACAAAACAGAAGTCTTTGTTCAGCGAAAAACTATAAACAACTATATAAACAACCATACATGTAGCTGTTTATACAATATATAAATACTTCTCTTTTACAGATGAAAGTCATACAGGTTTCTTGATACATGAGAGAGAATAAATAATGCATTTTCTTTGTTGGATAAGCTATCAATTTAAACCTGCTCTCTGCTTACTGTCTTATGTGCTGACTTTCTCTCTTCGTCTTTTTCTTTTTATCACCTTTCCTGTTTCACTCTCTTTCTCTGACCAACAGGCCAAGTCTATCAGTAACAAGGTATGAAGTCAATTTTATTTCTTCTCAAGGGAATTTTGAGAAAAATAGAGGATGGAGAAAGGGATAGAAAGACAGAGTAAGGGTACACAGGGCCCTTATAAACATCACAGCATGAGGTAAACTCCTTTTATCAGTATCAGGTACAAAGTATGTGTTTCACAGCTGAGTAACTACACTAAAACACAAGCCATGTTGCTTTTATCCTTTTAGATAACCTCTGGCTACAACATTTTATTAAACACACATTATTAAACGGGTTATTACTTCACTGTAATTCAGAGAACACTGTGATGTTCAGCACAACTTAAAGAGCATTCAGTGTCCATATATTTATCAGTATATATGCGTTTTCTGAGATATCATGTATTTGATCTGCCCTGATCAGCTTGTAATCATTTACAGTGCATGTGTGCATAGAAATTCTGTATGTGTGTGTGTTAAGCGAAGACAGATCTGTCCCACTCACACTGCCACTTCCCCTCCTTGTACAGCTTGTCTAGTGCAGATTATCCTTGCTAACGGCTGCTTACACAAATCTCTGCGCTTTAGACGGAGTGTGTGTGTGTGTGTGTGTGTGCTTTTTTATTGGTGGAGGTGTGGGGGGGGGGGGGGGGTGGAAATGAGTGCTCCACAAATACTCCACAAAACAGATAATGTCATCAACATGAGACGACACAGACCTCATAAAGCCAAACTGAGGAGTAATCTGGTATTAACTGATAGTAACTCTTTCCTACACAGCTGAAAGTCATTTACATAATGTCCTATTCATGCATTATGATACATGGATGCTAAGATGTTCTATGTTCTATGTTCTAGTAACCTATGTGGTTATTAGGGTGTTAGGGTTGCTCCATATTCTCTTATTGAGAATTGAGAATTTTTAATTATTTTTAATGAAAATATAAAACATGTTTTCCTCACGCAAAATAACTGCAGGAAAAAAAGTTGTTGTTTTTTTTTCAAAACTTTATTATCAAAGTTTTTGCAAGTTCCAATAGAGTGTGGGGATTTTCTAAAGGTTTCTGAAAGATTTTTCTTAGGCCTGCAGAAAGTCCTTGACTGAAAGGTTTTTTTATGAATCTTTGGGATAGCCTTTGCTAATGTGCTAGTTAGCAAGTTAAAGGGCTAAACGTGGTTAAATGCAGCTAAAGTAAACAGGCTCATCACTCCACGGAGAGAAGAGAGGGGCGGGGAGAGCAGAGCTCATTTGCATTTGAAGCAGCCTCGACCAGAATAGGATGATCTTTGCAGAGCTGATTCTGGCAAGGTAAAAATGGTGTTGTTTTACACAACTACTGAGAATTTTTAACCAAAGTATATTATGGACTTTTTATTAAGACCCTAAACTTGTGGAAAATGGGCATCCGATGACCCCTTTAAATGTTACATTTGTAAGTTTGTAAGAACATACCAAAGTGCAGTTCTCTTAAAGGTTTACTGAAATGCTTTGAAACAAGCAGCGTTATTCCATGTGTTTACATAATTTCATCTGAAACAGGAAGACAGTTTTTTTTTTTTTTAAGTCAATAGCGTTTCATTTATTTCACAGCTTGGACCAGAGCCACTGAGCTCGGTAAAGCCGCATATAGCAGCCACAGTCTCATCCATATCGCTATAAAATGTAGCATTCTGTGTAGAATTCAAATGGGTCTGATACGTTTTGTGGTCTGACTCTGGCCGACTCATATGATCCGCTCCATGCTACTGTGTCTCTGGACACTGTGGTGGTTCGCGTGACACAGCATAAAACCAGACTTTATTCGCCCCAACGGAAAGCATATTTACACTATCTGAATCATTCCCTATCCCCTATATACTTTAGTGCACTACGTGCCATTCACCATACATAAATGAGTAATTCTTTTAACAAATGACCAATTTCAGCCGCAGCTTCAGCGTCTATAGTTTATAGTTTATAGTTTATAGTTTATAGCGTTTGGAGCGGTACGTCTCGAATTCTAGAGAGCATTTGATTGGACAAAGTTTGATGAGAAGCTGAAGTACAGGGTGATGTCATCAAAATCGTTGATACATATTGGCGGAAGTTAAAGACTGTAAGTTTTGAATGCTTATATCTTTTAAATGGAAATTTTGTCATTGTTTTGGAGCACACCAGCTTATAGATAACCTTAAAGGGAGAGGTTCACTTCCAGACCAAAAATGTACAGATAATTTACTCACCACCTTGTCATCCAAGATGTTTGTGTCTTTCTTTCTTCAGTTGATAAAAAAATATGTTTCTTGAGGAATTATCTCCATATAGTGGACTTCAATGGTACCCCCAAGATTGAACGTTCAAAATGCAGTTTAAATACAGCTTCAGATGGCTCTAAACGATCCCAGCCAAGGAAGAAGGGTCTTATCTAGCGAAATGATCATTTTCAAAACAAATTGACAATTTTTTAAAATCTCAAATGCTTGTCTTGTCTCGTCTCTGCAATGCACATGTGTAGTCTGTATAATCCAGGTCAATACAGTTAGGGTATGTTGAAAAACTCCCGTCTTGTTTTCTTCTTAAATGTCAAAATCGTCCTACATCGGTGTTTTACCTTTTTTTTTGTAAAGGGTGTTTGATCTTCTTTGCATGTTCACACTGGGTCTGTACTTCTGCAGCGATGTAGGATGATTTTAAAGTTGGGGAAGAAAACGAGATGGGAGTTTTTCAACGTACCCTAACTTTATTGACTGTATGGGACAAAAAAAAACAACAAAACACAGAGCATTTAACTTTAAAAAGTATATAAATTGTCAATTTGTTTCGAAAATGACAGAACTCTGTCTCTATCCTTTGTTTCTGCCCTGCTTCGCCCATAACACAAAACCTGTTGTCATGTACCTCTCTAAGAGTTAAATGCATTAAAAGCCCAGGGTTCTCGTAGGGCTACAGAAGAACGAGTCAGGGAAGAGCACCTCCACTTCATCAATTATTCAATGTTCCTTTTTCATAAATCTCAAATGAACTGTACTTTCCCCACTTACAGAGAAAAATACCTTAAGAGATTGTGGGAATTAGCACAACATCAACCCACAAAGCTGCATCAACAGAGCGGCACCACTTTTTAAAGATGCAAATGAATAGCATTGTGCAACTTGACAATACTGTCTATCTCTCTCTCTCTCTCCCTCATACACACACAAGAGCTGAGCTGAGGCGGGCAGACACTGCTGACTGTTCAGCTGGACTGAAATATCTTTTCAGCTCATCAGCATCTGTATGTCATCTTTAATATGCTGTCACTTTCTTCTTTCCTCTGATTGAATAATACTGCCTATACTTTTTGTATAGAAGACGACTGGTTCCTGCACATTTTGATTGGCTGCCTGAGTTAACTGGATCCTTTCACTTCCATATAGTGCCACATATAGTGACAGCACTGCTTTACACAATATAATGGTTAAGGCTATGTTAAGCTATTTTAAAAAGCACATTGTAATGGTACAGTAGTAATGAAATCTTCTACACCCTAATTTTCAACAATTTCATTAGGCATTTTTGTGCATATATTTTTCATATACATACAAATGAGAACAGGTACTACAGTATATGCAAACTTATTTACATTTATTCATTTGGCAGACGCAAGTAATTAGGTAGGTATTGATATTGAGGTTCATTCAGTGAAGGATTCATCAAGACTGACTCTAACTTATGTGTTTGAGAGTCTTTTTGAACGATTAAGCAGAACCGGTGTATGCAAGTATTTTGTTCATGAATCGGATAATACTGATTGCGCTTTATCTTTGACTCATTAAAAATAACCTAAAACCTATAACCTCATAAGAATCATCTGTTTGTGAATCTGATAACACTGGTCATGCTGTATGTTTGCTTTTGCATGCAGCCCACAAGGCCAACTCAATATGTTCTTTCTTGCCATTATTTTGTAGTACGGTCTCATCACATTTAATGTCAAGTAAAACATGGTTTCTTTCACACACTGCTGCTAAAGATCTAACCAACCTGATCTCATGAAAAAACGTACCTGTGGGAACTTTTTCACAAGACGTGAAATACGTACTGCATGTACATTTCGTGACATATTTGATGTGAAATATCCATTGAATGGCACTAAAAGAGTGTTCATATTTTTTCCCCCCAGAACAGATGAATGTACCTTTTATGTGATGTTGGTTTTGTATGCGTCACCGCAGTTCTGACTTGAAATGTCTGTTGAGTTGTGCTATAACTTTAATGCTTAGAGATGTTTTAAAATCTGCACTACACCTAAACCTACCTGATAGTATGAACAAAAGGGAATGTGACGTAAAAACGCAAGCTCAAGCATGCCGCTTTAGCTTGTTTTTGATCTCTCATTTTTTATCTCTTTTATCGTGAGTCATGTTTTTCACAAGATTCATACCCAGGGATTCCACATCCTAAGTCCAATTCTTTTCCAGCTGAGCTACCGAGCAAGTTGTTATGTCCGGAAAGCAAAACATATGGAGCTGTAATAGTAACAGTGTATGAAAACAACTACAAGTCCTCACTGTTTTACCATCTTTAGTGTTCATTTCTGTTGGAAACTGCAGTGATATGTACTTATTTGTACGTATTTCGCATCTTGTGAGGTATGTTTTCATCATGAGATCAGGTAGGATCTAACACATGCACCCAAATATAAAGATAATTTAACCAAAAATGAAGGACGTTTATTTCAATCTATTCCTTGAACTAAGCTTTGTATGGTATGACATTAAAATTATTTATGTCTCAAGTCAAATGGACATCTTTTATGTTACTTGACATCTCCCTGTACTTTGTAATTTCATGGAAAAGACATGAGTATGTCTAAATTTTTCTATTCCTATGAACTTTATAATAATTATTCCTCCGGCTATGTAAGGTAAAGTTAGAGACAATATGAGGTAGCATAAAAATCCACCGTACTTCAGGAAGTCTCTGGGCAAGAGACTGAATCTTACAGACTAATAAATTTCTTTCAAACAAAACCCTGAAACTAAGGAATCATGCCTTTGTACACTCTCTCTCTCAGCCTTTCTCTCTACCTTTAATTTTTGCAAACTTGCAAACTTTACACCATTCCCTGTCATTTTTTCTTTTTATAGTCATTCTCTCGCTTTCTCTTGCTGTGTTTGATTTTATATGTGTTGTGGTATGGTGACAGATCAGGGCTGTGAGGCTGACAATGCCGAGTCATGCCAGAGAATTTTAAAGCAGTCACGTGTCTGTGTGTAAAATCACATTCATTAGCACCCACTGAGTCCACTGAAGTGAACTGATGGCAGTGCATGTTTGTCTTCTCCAAGTTATTGCTGTCTGTTTTCATTCCCTTACACACTACGCTCCACACACACACACACCATAAATATAACCATTGGCTTGCTTAAAGGATGTACTGTATGCTCAGTGATGCTGACAAATGAAGATGAATAAAACACACACAGACACACACACACAGATACACACACAAACATAAAAACAGCTCTTATGTTCTAGACACAATGTTCAAAAGCTAACAATTAACATTAACCATTGTTCATCATTATGACAATGAAAACAATTAAAAGATTGTAAAAGTAAAAGATAATCATGTCATTGTCATAAACATAAACAACAATGTCATACACTTTCACCTACCATTGCAAATATATGCCTCACTGCTCTTAAATGTCTCTACAAATGCACAGCATGTACATGAACCTGGGTCACTCACATCACGACATGTGCACTGTACTACCCAGGCCACGTCTCCAACAAAAACAATTCTTTCATTTTGTCAGTTACTTGGTTTCTATTTCCGTTTGCTGGGTAGCTCCGCCCACAGTGAAAGCCAGAAGTGTGGGATATAAACACCTATTCTGAGCCGAGGGGAAAAGAGAGAATGATGAGTTGTTTTTCCTTATTAGAATTGTGAGATATAATCTCGGAATTGCAAGAATAAAGTCAGAATTTTGAAATATAAAATCAAATTGACCTTTTTTTTATTCTTTTATTTCATGGCTCTCTAGACTGCCACTTGAAAACCATCATTTTCTGTCACCAGATGACAAAAAACGTCATCCCTGTTTCGGATCTGTAAGACTATCCCACTATCTAACATCAGTTTCACTGAATAACAGTGCTTATCACTGGGTGACAAGCCATTGTAATATTAGAAAATGACATCTACTCAATACAATCTATGATCTTTTCAAATGTAACTATTTTGTATCGTATCCATGTAATTCTTTGTTCTCTAGTTTTCTACAACAATGACGCGCGTGTCCCGAATGTTTACAAACTTTTAATTAGTGTATTACTTTATCTAACTTTAGATTAAGGAACACAAATTCTTTAATAACTACAAGTTTTCCCTCAGACAACTCCTAATTTACTTCTTAATGATAAGTAAGGTAGTTGTTGTAGTAGTTATGCTTACGCATTGGGTAGAGTTAAGGATCTAGAATATGAAATTGTTGAATAAAGTTGTTATTTTTATTTTCTTTGCGCACAAAAAGTATTCTCGCAGCTTCATAAAATTATGGTTGAAACACTGATGTCACATGGATTATTTAAACAGTGTCCTTACTACCTTTCTGGGTCTTGAAGGTGGTAGTACGGTTGCTGTCTATGGAGGGTCAAAAAGCTCTTGAATTTCATCAAAAATATCTTAATTTGTGTTACGAAGATGAACAAAGGTCCTACAGGTTTGGAGCAACATGAGAGTGAGTAATTATTAACCAAATTTTTTATTTCCCTTGAAAACACTTTTTAAACACTTGTGAAATTTCATTAAACTTGCATTGTCAGGGCATTTTTTCTTCTTTCAATAAAACAAAAGCTATGTCTCTCAAATGTAATGTTTTGGCTCTTATGGGGTTCTGGAACCCTCCTGCCACCCCTCAATGTGAACACTTCTACATCACATACATACTGATTTTGTTCTTCCTCTTTCTCCTAAATCATTTCCCATCACCTTTCACTTTCCTGTCTAATAAAAGTCCAAAAAGGTTAATTCTAATTCACATCAGTGAGTTCTTGGCCTTAACATTCAAAGCCTCACTTGTCCTTTATTCCACCTTTTCCAAATTCTCCTCCATCATTCTGAAATAAGAAACTGATGGCTGCTCAAATGGCCTCCCTTGGGCAGCAGAAGAGAACACTGAAGGAAAAAAGTATCTGGGAACGCTGAGAGAGGTTCCCGGCTGGCAGTGTCATCATGCCTCCGGAGCTCAGCTGCAGGGTCCTACAGGACTGAAATGCATTTCTCAGCTGTGATAAAGGGCTCTACACTTCTGATTTGATACTGTGCTGAAAAGGATGATTAGTGTATGAATTTACCACCCCATAGGCATGAAGTACACACTTCTGATAAAGGGCCTGACATCTGATTTGAAGTGCACACTACAGCGTAGAAGAGCTTGTATGAGATCTGCCCTAAGGCAGGGGCTACACAGAGACTGAAGTACAGTAACGGCTATCAGTATAGCCGCAGGCTTTGTGAAGATGAACAATCACAAGGCACAGGGCTACACACGCAGTTACATTTATTCAATACTGCACTGTAAAAAAATATTTTTCAAAGTTGCAAATAAAGATTACTGGAGTATGTATTACTTTAAGAAATTACTATTTCAGTCTTTCTACTTCATGTTTATGTTTATGTAAAATGTGGCCATTTTTCAAATGTATACTAGCAGTTTCTAAAGGAAAATCATTTTATAGTCAACCCTACACCAATTTTTTAATGTAAGGCAGCATTCATAAAAGATGCAAATAAAATACAATATACAGTGTTCATAATAGATATTTTAAACACTCCTTATGAATGTTTAATACTTGATAACAGGTTTTCTGAACCTATTTTGGGTGTAGTTATTACAGAAATTATTTACTACTCTCGCTTTGTGTTACACAAAGATGTTGACACTGATTTGAAAATGTACAACGGTAAAAAAATCTCTTGCAAGTTTGCTTTATTATTCAGAGAGGCTCATTACTGCCATGTGCCAGAGAGATGCACCAATCAGAAAAACATTAATTATTGATGACCATGCCTGCAGGCAGCCAGCTGAACTCTCACACAGATAGATAGATAGATAGATAGATAGATAGATAGATAGATAGATAGATAGATAGATAGATAGATAGATAGATAGATAGATAGATAGATCTGCACAGTTCTTACGTTAAAAATAAAAGATTTTAAATATGAAACATCTTTAGTTCTCAGCTAACATCTTTGGTCCATTTGAATCCCCTGCAGCATAGAGCCCAGAAGCGCTGTGTGTGGCATGCATGAGTGTGCATGTGTGTATGTGTGTGTGTGTGTGTGTACATAATAAACACACAACCCCCCACATGCACATTTATGAAAGAAAAATAAGACTCATTTACTCAATATAGAGTGCAAGTGGGGTGCGTTACAAATAATAAACATGAAATATTTATGCATTTTTCATTATAAAACATATCAAATCTTTGTGTATTCTATAGAGCTGAACTGGCCACCTATTACCACTCGTACTGAATGAGAGTGGAAATATTTGATTAATGCTCAATGTGTTTTGGCTGACAGATGAAGTGATGAGGAGAAAAAGAGTGACGGTCAGCCTGGCAGCTGCAGATATGCAAGCAGCCTAAGAATGAAGAATTTTTCAGCAGTGTGGTCTGTGGAGGTAGAAAAATCTCGCTCTTGTACACAAAATCACACACAGCTCTATGATATAAAATTGAATAAAATGACTGTTGAGAGTGTAAATGGGAACCTAACGTAAGGGAGCAGCCAAGAGTCTCCATTAGGAAAACGACTTAAACAGACTAAATGTCTTAATAAAAATGAAAAATGCAAAAGGGTTTGTGTGGGGGTTGTGTTTAGGGTTAGGATATATCATTGCCAGATACATCAAATGGGAAGTTCGCACCACGATAGACGTGTGTATGTGTTGCATTTGTGCCAACCTGTCATATATTTTAGTCATTTAATTATTCATAGAATTACATTTCTTAAAGAACCATGTATACTGGATACACTAGTAAATTTTTAAAGTCACTTCAGTAAAAACATGCCATGTATTGTCATACTTCATTCATTCATTCATTCATTCATTCATATATATATATGGTTAAACAAATGCTTGTTATCTCACAGGGAGTTCACAGCTTTTTACAAACATAATTTCAAGACTATATTTGCATTAAAAAGTATGCATATTGTCTTGTAAATACATTGTTTTGTTGAGTATAAATGTTCCCTTAAATTATATGATCATTCATTCACTTTATAAAAAAATCTAAAGAAAATTTTATACACTGTCTTTTAAATATATATATATATATATATATATATATATATATATATATTTTATGGTAATGTAAACAGGTTTTTACTATAATATATATTTTTATCTCTTTTTTTCTA
>JAHKKF010501840.1:0-18893 GCA_019740295.1 Labeo calbasu
TCTTGAGCCAGAATACACAGTTCAGGGAGACCAAGACAAGTCGAGCGTTTGAGATTAAAAAGTATTTAAATTGTATTTTTTAATGAAAATAACCGATCGTTAGATAAGACCCTTCTTCCTCGGCTGGACCACCGCATTTCCACCGGGATCATTTGAAGCTGCATTTTGGAGGTTTAGAATCGGGGCACCATAGCAGTCCATTATATGGAGAAAAATCCTGAAATGTTTTCTTTAAAAAAAAACATAGTTTCTTTACGACTGAAGAAAGAAAAACATGAACATCTTGGATGACAAGAGGGTGAGTACATTATATGTGAATCTTTGTTTTGGACTTGTCCTTTAAAGTTCAAACATGGACACCAAATCGGAAGTGTGATCATAGATATGTGTAAAACAGCAGTGTCCTCATCATCGCACATGATTACAAAAACGTTCCTGGGGAAAAAAAACCTGCCAAATGTTTCCATCTCTCACACACCAAAGGGATTTTCCTTTCTGCAGCACTGTACAGCCAACACCAAGTACTAATACTCCCACTAGCTATGATACTGATCTTCAGCTCACCCAGATTAAGACCAGCCCCTTCCGTACAACAATGTTGCCTTTATCTTTTCCATAGTGCCTGGGATATCTGAGTGTCTGTCAACAGATTCCCTTCCCCAGCCCCGACTGCAGTCAGAGTCAGACAGGCCTACAGGTCACTCGCTTTCTCAGGTGAGTCTCACCTGCTACTGAACTTTCCATTACCTCTCCCTCTCCTTCTCTCCCTGTCTTCACAAAGCAAACAGTGAATTCTACCTCTCCACCCTCAGGCGCTCATACTTCCACTGCCTAATATGTTTTTACATGAAGCTTTTAATCAAGGTGGGAGATTGTTCTGCCCTCGTGCTATATGAAGAGACTTATCTCTGGAGCAGTGGCGGTATTGGATGGGGAAATCACGATCCGGAATTGATTAATCGGTTTCGTGCCAGTAGACTGGAATAGACTGGAAAAAAGTCCCCTCAATCTTTAGACCAGAATTATGTACATGCAGTTTTGGTAGTATGTCAAAAACTTCAACCAATCACGTTTATCACTATGAAACTATTTCACTTGATGGCTGCCTTTTCTCAAACATGCTCTGACTCAGGCTTTGGATTTGCCTTGGGGTGATGAACCGTGACTTCTGCCTCTCTCGCTCAGCTTTGATGTGGATTAATCAATGGAAAACCCCATGTACACAAGGAAAGTGCATCATTATTCAAATATCCTGACCTCTTTTTCTCTTTATCGCCTTTTCTATTGCTATTTTATTATGTTTATAGAATGATCTCGCGATAAACTATCATTCAGGTACTATACAAAGCATATTACGTAGGGATGTGCAAAACTGCACATTTTTAATAATATAACTACATACTTTTAATAATTTGCACACAAATGCATAAAATACAAAAATTTCGCAATGCAAAAAGCCGATGGAATTATGGAATCCATTCATAAAAATGAAATTTATTGTATCACGGAATGTGCCAAGTTTTGGATGAATAAATCAGAAGTAGGTCAGTACACTTAAATCAAAATACCATATAGTGTCTGAATATTAAGCCGCAAAAATACTATTTAAATATGAATCCTGCAAGTTATATGTGTCTCTGTGTGAATGAATGACGCAGATGCACGGTTTCGTTTACTACACACACACTAAAGCGTGCATGACACACGCTGTTTTCAGCCTCTGCCACCTTAAATATATGAGTACACGAACACATAAACAATATAGAACTGCTCTGAGAGTCACTTCTTTACCATTTCTTTTGAGAAAAACTATATCATCATATCACAATAGAAACAGAAACTTTAAGGTCTTCACAGCAATCCACGAAAATAAGTTTGGTTTAACTTGAAGAAATTGTGACAGAAATGTATTACTTCATGCAATGACAGTACTACTACTACTAATAACATTACTATTAAAACATTATTTTTAATGAATATTTACCAGAAAAATTATTTACCAGAAAACTGTAAACACAGTAGCCCATATCTGAAAAAATAAAATAAATAAAAGAATAATAAATGTGTTGTTTTCTATAAAATCAATTTTTTAGAGATGATTTTGATTATTAAAACAAAATGAAACCATTAAAATGAAACAAACTAATGGTAAAAATAAAACCGAATTTGTGAGAAAAATTAAATGTATTTCATAGGGCCTTAAAAATGTAATTTTTCTTAAACTTTTAATAAACTGCTAAGTTTCATGATCTCAATTAATTAGACATGCTTTTTGATTAATAAAATTTGATTTAACCTTTAAAACTAGTCTAGAAAAACATACAGGAAAATGAAAACAAAACGAAAATGAAAAAAAAAAATTAATAAAACAGACTTTAAAGGGCCCTGAGCATTGTCTATTGTCTGACACACTCATGTCATTACAAATGTATACATTTCTTCTTTCTGTGGAACAAAAAACAAATTATTTTGAAGAATGTTGGTCATCAAAGAGCTTCGCTTCCCATTTATTTTTACTGTATTACCTTTTTATAACTTCTCCATACAAGGGAAGTCAATGGGAACAAAACTGTTTGGTTACCAATGCTCTTAAAAAAATATCTTCTTTCATGTCCCACACAAGGTCTATGGTCAGTATGTACCATAAACTAGTTCCATATCCCTTATGTCAGAATCAAGAAGTCATATTTCTTTTCTTCGCTCTGCCAAAGTAAGATGCATCAAAGGAGATTTGCAATCATTGTGAACACACATCAGCCACATCAAATTAGTCTCCAGTCAGACATCTCCAAATGATGATCACACAAAGCGTCATTACCTGGGAGCCAACCTGATGTGAAGCATGAAAAGGCTAATAGTTTTTGATATCTGAACACCTTTACATTCTCTGCCTCTGCACAAGATGAAAGAATGCACCTGAGTACACTTTAATGGTCAGAGGATAGGAATGAAGCCTGGAGATGAGCTAATGTGAAAACAAATTATTTCACCTCAGAGCCATTCCTAACCCTTAACTCTAAATATGGGCATTCCTATTTGATATGTCACTCCTGAAGACCATCAGACACACTGATCCAAAGGAATACCGACCAACCTCCATATGATCAAATAACATGTTGTGCTTATTAATGAGGTATGAATCACAAACATGGCTGCAGCTCACACGACCACAAGTAGTATGTTTGGAGGCTGCTTTTTTACCACTGGACACTGGTGGAATTCCTCAGGTGCATTGTGCAGAAGTCTCCAGTAAAAACATTGTGTGTGTGCGTGTGACCCACACATGCATGCACACACAGTGCATGGTGTAAAGTGGTCATGCATCCCGACAGATCTGTCACCAGCTGCTTAGAGTGTTGCTCAGTCGATGATGGCTACCACCACTGCGCTTTGTGTTTCGCCCTGCAGCCACACAGACAAGCCTGATTTCTTACAGTTACTCTCTGCAAGGAAAACTCTTTGTTTACACCTGCAAACACCTACCGCAGTCTCATCATTACCATCAACGGATGTATCAATGGCATGCTGTAGGCATAAAAAACTGGTCTTAATGCTCAATACATTGCTTTAACATTCATCACCTGGGCCGCAGTACTCTGCAGTGTTGATTTAACAGAGCAATATTCCACATTTTTCCTGGTCGGGGCACATAGCGTAAATCACCCAGCAGAAGACACAGCTTCCTCCTGTAATTGGCCGCAAGTTGTGCCTATCTGACGGGACGTGTTGCAGCACAGGCTGTAACCTGAGGAAGATTCCATCTTAAAGGAGAAAAATGTCTTTTACAATAACAAATGCTTGGAATCGAATGATATATAAGATGCGTTGTTTTGGAGTTTAAAATTCGAATCACAAAATAAACATTATAACATATATATATATATATTTATTTATGAAGAGTTCCAATGCAAAAGCCTCTAAAAGCCATCTTGGCCAAAAATGAAATAATGATACTGGGCGAACGCTCTCCACATTTATATATGTATATGTTCATCAAGTACTTTCACTTCAAATGCACTACATTTCAGCCTCAACTCATTCAGAAGTACCAATACTTACATAACAAACCTATATAAAGTAGCCAGAAAGAAATGCTAATTTTGAAGAAATACGTCTGAACTCTTCATAATTTTTTTTTACTTTTTATCATTTATATTGTTTCACATACTTTACCACTCAAAAGTCTGGTACATTTTCTTTATTATTTTTAAGAAATGAATGATTTTATTTAGCAATGATGCATTAAATTGATCAAATATGACAATAAAAAAATTATAAAGTTACAAAACATTTCTATTTTAAATAAATACTGTTCTTTTGAATACCGAAAAAAGTTATTTTAGATTGTAAAATTGTGGTAAAAATATTAGATTTTGTCATCAAATAAATGTAGTCTTGGTGAGTGAAAGAGACTGTTCTGAATAAAGAAATAAATAAATGCCGTTCTTTTTAATATTGAAAAAGTTATTTTATATTGTTATAATATTTTGTAACGACATTAGTATTTTGTCATAAAATAAATATAGCCTTGGTGAGCGTAAAAGCCTTTTCTAAATAAATAAATAAATGAATAAATAAATAAATAAATAAATAAATAATAAATGCAGTTCTTCTGAATATTGAAAAAGTTATTTTAGATTGTAATAGTATTTTGTAACGACATTTTTTTTTTTGTCATTAAACTAACTGGTGAGCATAAGAGCCTTTTCTAAATAAATAAATAAATAAATAAATAAATAAATGCTATTCTTCTGAATATTAAAAAAATATATATTTTAGATTGTAATAATATTTTTTAACAACATTAGTTTTTTTGTCATTAAATAAATATAGCCTTGGTGAGCTTAAGAGCCTTTTCTAAATAAATAAATGCTATTCTTCTGAATACTCAACGTTATTTTAGATTGTTATAATATTTTGTAACAATATTAGTTTTTTGTCATAAAATAAATGTAGCCTTGGTGAGTGTAATAACCTTTTCTAAATAATAAAACATAAACAAATAAATAAGTGCTATTCTTTTCAATACTGAAAAAAAGTTATTAGTTATTAGTTACAGTAATAATATTTTGTAACAATACTAGTTTTTACTGTATTTTTCATCAAAAAATATAGCACTGGTGAGTGCAATTAACTGTTTATAATGTATATAGTATATAAGGTATAAATCTTAAATATATCAAATAAATTATTATTATTAAATAAAACATAATAAATATGCAAAATATATAATAGCATATTTAATATATAGTACATATATATATATATATATATATTTTATATACTTTATTTTATAAATTAAATTATATTTTAAATAAATATTTTATATTATTACATAATTATTTTATACTTCTGCTTTTATTAAATATGCATTTAAATGAAATAATATCAAATACTATAATTTCTGTTGTATCAACTTCATATGTAGTAAACAATTATGAAGGATGTGTAGAATATTTTTAAATCACATTCTTCACTATTGAAATATTGATGATACGTGATACCCTCAATATAGTATAACGCATTCTCGCGTTATGATAATTATCATTTTACAGTGTGATGAATCCGTGGATGAATCTTCAATTCCAAAATAATTTGCACTTTGAAGTGTCACAGAAAAACATTAGTCTGACACCTGTAATCATAACTCTATGTATCCACTGGAATGACCGACTCATTTTTCAGACCACTACAAACACATGAAACACACTCCTGTGTTTGCCCGGGGTCTGACAGTGGGCTTTGATTGAGAGTTGGGGGTAATGTAGCAGCCAGTCTGAGCCTCTGAGAACCGTGACACTAAAACAGGCGCAGACTGTGCGCCACACAGAGAGACAGCAGCAGCATCCGTCATCACCACCATTACCCTTTGTTGTAGCCAGTCAGGTGCTGAAAGTCTGGGTTAAAGAGCATTCACCAGAGGTAGTTCTCTTCCCTTCTCCGATTTCCTTAATCCCCAAATTAATTCCCTTTTATAGAGGCTCTGCAAAGTGAAGGATATTTTTGTATCAATTACAAAGCAGTCTGTTTTACTTAAACAATCACAGAGCATTGACCTTGAGATGGGAATAACTTTAAGGCAAAGTCAGTCTGCAGGGAGATGGATTTCATGGAAGTTTCAATGTGTTTCTTTATTCCAAAACATGCTAAATACCATGAATGGATTAGGATTGGGCAGTATGACGTTATATATACGTTCTGATGGCAAAATGTGGCAAACAGCAGAGTCTGATATATAGTTTTGCTATAAAATGGCAGATACTGTATACAGTCGCAGCTATCAGTGAACTACTTCACGATATTTACACTACTGTTTTTGAAAGAAGTCTCTTGTGTCCAGCAAGGCTGCATTTATTTGATTTGAAATACACTGAAACAGTTGTGCAATATTTCTACAATCTAAAATAACTGCTTCCTATTTTAATAGATTTGAAAACTTATATCATTTATTTTGTGATGGCAAAACTGAATTTTTAGCAGCCATTACTCCAGTCTTCAGTGTCACATTTTAGGATTTTTTGATAAATAGTAAGTTCAAAACAACAGCATTTGTTTGAAATAGAAATCTTCTGTAACAATGCATACATCCTACTGTCACTTATCATCAACATAATGGATCCATAATAAAGTTTCACTTTCTTTAAAAAATATGAATGACCCCAACTTTTGATCAGCAGTGCAAAGAACAGTGATTTCCAATTTCTATCTGAATCACATATCAGGGCTCTATGCTTACTTTTCTCTTTTGGAGCACTTGTGCTTCTAACTTTAAAAATTTAGGAGCACAGTCAAAATTTCAGAAGCACCTTCTAGTCAATAATCAAAAAATCTGATAGAAAAAAACAAAAACAAAAATGGCCTTCTCATTACAAGGGGATATTTGACTCCTTAAAGTTATTTACAGGGGAATTTTGTTTTTTTCTTTGTAATGGCATTTTTTTAACGTTATTAAAAGTATGTCATATTTTATGTCAATTTTTCAAAAAATTATATATTTTTTAAGCTTTTTAAAATTTCTTATTAAAACAACAGAATAAGAACAAGCAGAATAAGAATAAGATACCAATCAAATGAAATCAGTATTAACAAAACTAATTTGTACTACAGAAGTGGCACAGAAGAACAAATAAGTGGTTTGTCATCTATTTGATTCTTTCGGACGGCTGATTCATTCAGGAATACAGCAAGTGACTCTCTTTAAGAATGGGAAATTGAATCACTGACTCACTAGATTAGTTTAAAACGCACGTTCTTTCATAAACTAAACACAGCTGTGTTTGAATGGAGATGCGCAGCGGCTCAGCTGTGACTTTGTTTCAGACTATTTTTGACGTTGAAATAGAGCAAAATCAGACAATAGTGTTATAGTCAGACAATGTAAATGTATGTATTTAACCATTGTATTAAATCAACACCTCATTTACAAACTCCCTTAAAAATCATTAAAAGCTGTCACTCATCTTTGCTCATCGCGATCTAACAAAGTTACATTATAATCAACGAAGCTCTCTACAGCGCACAGTGAATCTCTTATTTACACTTTCTCTGCACTTTGTTTATGAAAGGATTCATGAGATGTGTCTGTGATACATTACTCAACGTTGCAAAAATACGTAGAAACTTTTGAAGTCCCCCTCAGCGCAAACACAAATATGCTGATCAGCAAATGCAAATGGGAAACAATAGGTTGAAGGTCCAAATTGCAGTTTCAGTGGGCTCTAAACAATCCCAGCCGAGGAATAAGTGTCTTATCTAGCGAAACAAAAATGTATATACTCTTTACCACAAATGCTCATTATGTATTAGCTCTGTGATGCACGTCTATGACTTCACGCATTACGTAATCACGTTAGAAAAGTCAGACGTGGTTAAGTCTTTGACTGTGCATTTCGACTTAAACCAGCAGGGTTGTGCAAAACTCCATGTCATTTCTCCTTCAACTTCAAACTCTTCCGACATTGTTGTTTTACCTTATTTTTGTAAAGGGCGTTTGAATTTCTTTGCATGTTCGCGTTGTAAACACTGGGTCAGTACTTCCACTTACGTCACATGTGCTCTTTCCAACGTGACTACATAATGCGTCAAGTCTAGCTAGTGCAAGATGAGCATTTGTGGTTAAAAATTATATAAGTTTGTATTTTTTTTTTTAGAAAATGGCCGATCATGTTGCTAGATAAGACCCTTATTCCTCGGCTGGGATCGTGTAGAGTCCTTTGAAGTTGCATTAAAACTGCGATTTGGACTTTCAACCCGTTGGCTTCCATTGAAGTCCATTATATGTAGAAAAATCCTTGAATGTTTTCCTCAAAAGCCTTAATTTCTTTTTGAATGAAGAAAGAAAGACATGAACATTTTGGATAACATGGGTGAGTAAATTCATTCTGGAAGTGAACTAATCTTTTAAGGGTAAGCTGCAAGAAAAACCTGAATGAACGATTCACTAAAATGAATCAGACTTCACAACACTGGTGCTGAATCATCACAAAGATGACAATCATCAAATGTTATCGCACATTGTCAAAAAAACATTTGGAATACATTTATTCTTTGAACACGGACACAGTTTGCTGAACATAAAGGCCTAAGTTCTCTGCAACCACAAACATGCAAAAGGCCACCCACAAATATGTCTTTCATAACACAGTTCCCATCTTTGCTGATAAGCTCAGAGCCAAAGTAAATAAGAACTCACTTTTCCACCTGCCCAAGAACTTGAGAGTAAATAGTGCAAGCGTGCGCAAAGCGGTTGGTCAACATTTCGTCTCTGATATTCCACATGTAACTTAAATCTGGTTGTAACTAATAATGGTAAAGTCAAGTATGTAGTCATTGTTTCCAAATAAAACTGACACTGTATATATACAAAACTATATTTTCCAACCACATTCCAAAAGGACAATGATAACGTTTATAGTAGTACTTTTTGAGATTGCATCCTAACTTTTTTAGTCTTTAAATCACACTGAAAGTAGATTTGTTACCTGTCCAGCAAGCTGAGGGAGGTCCCTGACCTTTCATTGACTGAGAGTTTTATGATCTGTAAGGTTCAGCTCCCAGGAATGTTTTGATTTAGCACTTGTAATTTCATTATCAAAGGTCACATCAAAAAACTGAAGCTTTATTAGTTCTACCTAAAATCCCTTCATCATTCAAACCTCCCTAATTATACCTGCACTGACTAGCTCTCAGTTTCCCTCTGTGAAAGATGAGTCATCTCACACCAGACAAACAGTATCTTCCCCTGACGTGATGATGACTATTACATGAAATGGATTCTTGAGCTCCCGTGGCTTATTTAGTAAACAGAAGAGTGCAGATGCCTGCCACTCAGCTTAAAAGAGGGAAAAATCCTCAAGCTTCTTTTCAAGGGGAGCAGAGGCGGAGTGTCTTAGGGCCGTGTCGAAAGACATCTGATGGAACGGAAGCATTGGCAGGCTTTGTTGGCTGGTCAGGTGGCACCCCATCATTCCACTCTGCAATGACCCCTAACGCAATAACCTTGACTTAGACTTGGACTGCTAGGGATTTTTTTGTCTGTTTTTGACGCACTAGAGTCGCTGGTGTTTAAGTGTTTCAGTGCTTAAACTGTGTAAATGTTACTGCATTAGATTGGGCCTCAGGAAATAAATTAGCTTTTCTCAGAACTAATGTTTTATGAATTTTTAACAAACTGGTTCCCAGGTCATTTTAGTGGAAATATTAAGTCAAGTTCACAGAAATGCCCTGGTAGAGTAAACAAAAGTGCAGTTCATCACATTAACTAAGTGTGAAATGCTTAAAGTTTGACAACTAAAAAGTTTTGGTTGAATAGTACATCTATAGTATATCAAATTTTGAATAGTATATCTTTTTAAAACATATTTTTTTGTGAATGTTTGCTTGTAAAGCATCATTTAGCAAAATACATGGCGCTTTGGTTTGATATGCTGTTATCTCATTCAATGACATTCATACCGTTTAAAAGTGTCAAAATACATACTTATAATCTGACAGCTTGCCAAATTGCACAAAGCTGTAGCTTTTTACATTGTAGATGTAAAATAAACGCTTGTAAATAAGACAGATTCCTAGAAATGTTCGATAACTATGCAACTACAATGAAACCCTGGTGGAATGTCTTGTCAAAGTGTGAAGCATGCACTGAGAGAAACCACTTTCCTCTGCACAAAGCACTGTTTTTGGAGAGGAGAAATTGGAGGATTGATGATCCCTAGCTGAAATTCATCTCCCACATTTGGCTGGGGTTCAAAAGCACAAATAACCATGGAAACTGCTGGCTCAATGATACGCATGTTGATTTCGAACACACCGGCTGTCCAGTACGTGGATGGTACAGTGCTTCACGCATAGTAAACAGACTGAGGAGTTACATCCTGGGAGGCAAGATGGACCCCCAATCAAAACATTCAGCATTTCTTAGAAAAAACACTGAAATAATACCTCAGACTATGTGTATAAATGACAGGCTAAAATGTTGTCATAATAAAGTATTGTTATAGTTTTATTGAGGCTATATGAACACGCCACCAGTCAAAAGTTTTTGAACAGTAAGATTTTTAAGTCTTTTTTGCTCACCAAGCCTGCACTTATTTGATCCAAAGTACAGCAAAAGTCAAATTTTGAAATATTTTTACCGTTTACAGTAACGGTTTTCTATCCGAATATATTTTAAAATGTAATTTACTTCTGCGATTTCAAAGCTGAATTTTTAGCATCAATACTCCAGTCACATGATCATTCAGAAATCATTCTAATATTCTGATTTGCTTCTCAAAAAAACATTTATTATTATTATTATTGTGTTGAAAACAGCTGAGTAGAATATTTTCAGGTTTCTTTGATGAATAAAAAGTTCAGAAGAACAGCATTTATCTGAAACAGAAATCTTCAGTAACATTATAAATGTCTTTATCATCACTTTTGATCAATTTAAAGCATCCTTGCTAAATAAAAGCATTAATTTTTATCAGCATATTAGAATGATTTCTGAAGGATCATGTGACACTGAAGACTGGAGTAATAATGCTGAAAATTTAGCTTTGATCACATGAATAAATTACATTTTAAAATATATTCAAATAGACAACAGTTACTTTAAATAGTAAAAATCTTTCAAAATGTTACTGTTTTTGCTGTACTTAGGATCAAATAAATGCAGGCTTGGTGAGCAGAAGAGACTTAAAACAGCAAAAGATTAAAAAATCTTACTGTTCATTAACTTTTGACTGGTAGTGTACATTTTAAAAAATCTTATTATTATTGTGTATTGCTTTAATGGTACATTAAATAAACACTGCACAACAACAATAATAAAAAAACGAAATGAACACTAATACACAATCTCTGTGTCAATACCTCAAGCAAGTCCACTGAAGGCCTGTCCTGCTGTCTGTCACCGTGGTAGTTTTTACACACACAATGCTGTCTTTCAGGCACAGCCAACTTAGTCATTTCAAGGTGGGCAGCGACTGAGTAGTCTTAGGTTTAAACTGCTACCATTAGTGGTTTCTGGGCCAGGCCTGTATTGGAAAAAGAGAGAAACCCAATCTGAACCATTAGCCTGAGTGAAAGCCTTTCAAAATACATTCCGATCCATGCACAATGAGCGCGTAACACTGCGATACATTCACATCTTTGAGGTTTCATTAAACAATTTGCTTGCAATTGGCTGTGTTACTTGAGCTCACAGAAGCTGAATGATCAACCTCAATGGTTTGTGTGCAGGGTGTAAATGCGTCTGAATGTGATGTTGAATAAAATCATGTAAGGATTTGACTGAATGATTGAACAACCACGCCATCTTTAAAGAGATACAGAGCTGAGCGGAGTAAGCCATGCACAACTAGATAATTGAAATTAGCCAAATAACAAAACAGGAATTGTGTAACCCAACCATTTATCTCAAAAATCAATTTTATGTACGTCTGGCAGGCTCACTTTACAAAAGAACATTTGTCTGCTCAGAAGTCGCAAACTACTTTCTTGGTGAATTCGTTTATGTAAGCAGGGAAATGGACTATGATGTTTTAAGACTGGCTTTGCCATGAACTTCAACGTTAAGTCTTTTAAATCTTTCATGGTCGTACTCATTTTCATAATTATATAACATAATTGTGTTATGATTTCACAATTGTCACAACTGTTTAAGTAAACATTATGCACTGTCTAATGGAAGGTGTGCAGAGTCTTTTAACACAAAAGGTGAAGTTTGTCTTCAGAGCACATAACATGCCTTGGGCAGGCATTTCGCAAAAACCTTCGCGGAACAATAAACAAGACGCCGGATCAGGCAGAGTTGAAAATGTGAAACACAGATGAATGTATTTGTGAGGTTTTGCTGATGGAAATTCCCGCAGTGGTTTGGTGAACTCTCGTTAACGTATCACCTGCAAATGAAGGCAGGTGATACGTTAATCAGGGCATTTAAAAAAAATAATAAAAACGTCTTAGGGGTTTTCACACAAAGATGAATAAAGACATCGCACCAAACCACTTTCATCAGTCATCATCATTAAGGAAAATTCAAGATGTTACAACCTTACAATCCTTGGCCTGAAAACAAAATCAAGGGTTAATTATAGGGTTAGATTTCATCCCTAAAAATAAAAAATGTCATCATGTACCCTCATGCTGTTCCAAACCTGTTCTTTTGCGGAAAAAAAAAGATATTTTGAAAACTGACTCAATGGGGTTCAATTATCTTTGGATTCCAGTAATCATTTATAATATTTTCTTTTATGCTCTGCAGGAGGAAGTCGGTCTTGTTTGGATCAGTGTGTCTGTTTTAAGTTCTTATTTTAATTTTAGATCCTTACTATCATGATGAAACATGTTCTTCTGTGACTTGCAAAATTTATGTTCCACTTTCTAGATCAACTCTAGTTAATTGCTATGCACATAAATTAAACACACACACACAGAGACAATATACAGTCCATAAGATAAAGCCCTATAGAATGTAATGTATGTTATGCTTTGATGCGACTATGCATGTTAGGAATGCTTTTGACACTGCATGTCAAAACACAGAGCGCAGTTTGGTAGCAAACCTAGATTTTGTCTTTAAAACATGTCGAGCTGGTAAAAAAAGTCAAAAATCGTAATTTTTTTTTAAAAATCCTACATGCCTTCTCAATAGTCTGCAAATGATTTTTCTCATTCTGATCTGATCTTCGCACCTCATGTACACGTCACAACACGAATGTGAGCCTCGCTACTGTAATGCATCAGTGGAGTTTTGCCATCTTTCTCGAAAAATGCCCAGGAGAGAATTGCTTGTTTTGGTATTGCTCACCTGACAAAAGCAACTCTAAGGTGTGATGGGATCTTGCACGACGGCGGTGGATGAATGAGCTTGCAGACTGACAGACTGCGTAAGCCAGAATTCTGTCGGCTCGCATCTTAATCCACAGGTTGCCGCTTCTCTAAACATCACGGAACAGCAATTTTTCTCCAGCCTCTGGGGAACAGCAAAGACAACAAGGGTTAATCAAGAGCTCATCGCTAATTAATACAATTCAGCACATTTCAGCAAGGAAATTTCTCAAGGAACAAACTAAAACGCCTGTTCTAATGCAGGCCACGTCTTGCCTCTCTTATGTAGTGACATTTTCACTCCTGACATTTCTTGCCTCATAATATAGTGTGTGCTGACAAATGACATCAACACATTACATCAGTTCTATACAAGTGAGTACAATGATAACTCAAAGACGCAAAACCAAACTGTCCCACACATCCAACAAAGAACACAGTCCCTGTGTCTCACAACATCTCAGGCCTTTAAGAGGAGATAAGAGAGCATGAATGAAAGTGTTTGTACTCAGGTAGTGCAGGCCATTGACTGGGCGAGATGAGAATCACCCTTCCCCTTATCGGAGGCCTCAAAGCGAACAGATCAGGCCGATAGGGAGGGTGCACAGCTCCACAATGCCAGAGATTGCACAAGACATAAGGGCAGTTGCAAAGACCAAATGCAAGAGGCACAGTCTCATGTAGCCACATTCCCTGAGTTTTCTGAGCTGAGACAGCGGCGCAGCTGAAACAATGCAACTCCAGTCATTCAGGTGGTGTGATTCAGTTATGCGGAATAAACTTATGTACGATAATTAGAACTCCTCAGAGCAGAAGACAGAAAAAAGTCCATTACCATTATGGTAGTGATCTATATTTTGCAATTCTAAAAAAAAGCTATACATACACACACACAAAAAAACTAATTCTTGACCTCAGTAGTGCCACTGACATCCAAAAATAGCCCAGTGGCAGGTCAGTGCCTGGACATCGTCCTGTGTGCTTTCAGCGGTACCACTCCTAACAGGTGGTGTATTTTCCATGGCCTGCTTTGGAACACCACTTCCTGGGAACAACCCAATTTACGGAAAATAACAAAAACCACTGCTCTCAGGGGACATCCTCCAACTTCCGACCTTTCCCACAGAGATCTGAAAAGATGAGCCTAAGCGTCACACACAACTTTGCTCATGCATTTACAAGAAAAGGAGGAGTCTGTGTTTCTTCTATTTTTGACACTTATGCCCTAGTTGTTTTTTTAAATAAAATCAACAAATATCATCTTATTTTCTTTTTGCTGTTATCTGATTATTTCAACAAAGACTGAAATAAGTGCAAACCATTTCCGCATTGTGTGATGATATTCATTTTCCACAAAATCAACATTTTTGCCTCTAATAGTAAAAAAAGTTTTATCAAAAGTGTTATTGTGTCTTTGCCGTTTTAGCTGCACTCTTGCCAAATTATGCAAAAAATGTTAAAATATTACTTAATTACATATACTCATCCTCAGTTTCACAGACAAGGCTTCAGCCAAATCCCAGGCCAAAATGTAAGTCATAGCTGTTTCAGCTCAAAAAAAAAAACTTGCACTGTTTGATCCTAAAACATGTCAGTGCCTTTGTTTAGTCTCAAGATACACACCAGGCAGGTTTATAAAAATGACCTAAATATACTAATTGAACTATGGCTTAATCCTGTCTAAGCCCTGTCTGTGAAACCAGGCCTCAAACAAACATTTGTATAATTTCCACCACAAACACAGTAAACACAATAACTTGACATGTGGTGAAAATGACTTTCAAGCAAGAAAAACAAAAATGACACAATTTCGCTTTTATCCACTGTTGGACATTGTTAGATGACAAAACTAAGCTAGTAAAAGAGTGAAAAGTGTGTTTTTTTTTCTAAAACTAATTAAAGAAACACACAGGTGGCAAATATTGCCGCACTTTTGTTAAACGCATGCGCAAAAAGGCTTTCCCTTGTTTACTTGTGTTAAAAAGGTGAAAGTAAACGCTCACATTGCCCAAACATAAGATACCCTTTGAATATAGTATTACTGTGAGATACATTTTAAAAGAAGTTGCAATAAAAACATTAGGAACAGCCGTCAACCGTGTAAAAATTAATTGAAAGTGTCACTTCAGAACGACAACATAGTTTGTTTGATAGTTCAAGCTGTGATAGCTGTGTGGTTCGTCTACTTAAACCACTGGCTACGTAACATTGCAGTATTACGCTGATTATAACGGACTGGTAATTTGAGTGACCTCACCTGCTTTTATTCGAGGTGATACAATGATCTAATCTCTCGAACTTGATGTTCACACAGGGATGCATTTGGCTTTGACCGCTTCTGTTGGTGCTCTTGGTATTGGTGGAGCTCCCTCTAGTGGCCAAGAGTACAGTATCGCTCTGTCATATACAGACCTAAACAAATTACATTGCAGGAGACAATGAATTCCTTTATTTTCCAGAAATGTAAGACTTTTTATTATTCTGATTTTATTATAGATCATTTTTAATAAATTTCATATACAGTATTTTTTAATTATTGTTTTTATTTTATTTTATTTTATTTTAGAGAACCAAAGCAAAGTGCGATTACTGAACAGTATGAAGTCACCAGGAACATTCCAGTCATAGACAGCATTTCTACCCATCATTCTAACAAACAAATCTTATCGCACAGTTTCAGGGTAGCACACGACATATGAATATACACCCACCCATCAATCAATCTGACACTTTATGGTTGAAAACATTTTCATTATAGCATGGAGAACACAAACAAGCATGCCAATATTTGTCTATGAGTTCTGCCACGGCTGTGTCTGTCCATAAATCAATGCCTGATTCACATACAGATATGCTGATGCGTGGATGCACTGCTTACAGATACGATAATAAAATATTTAACGTGCAATCGCATGGGTAGGGATCAGGGGTCACGTGTTTTATAAAACACTAGGGATTGTTACTCATGGATTTGACTGTGAGGGATGCTCAAAGACGAAGCAAATCAATTTCAGAGCTCTCAGAGTGCAAATAAAGTTTTCTAAACAAAGCTGGTAAGACAATTCTCTTCTCTCCTTGACATTGCGAATATAAAACATTAACTGCAGTATCATTCTTTTTGTTTCACGCCACAAGCTGAAAGAACAAACCATCTATTACTGAATGTAGAGTGCTGACACATTGTTTACATTAATATTTGTGTGACAGATTTAAATGGATGAGTCTGTGATGATATAAATAAGCTCTTGAATTTATTTAGCTTGGACAACGTCCCAAACAACACACCTTTATTGTACATGCTTCATACTTAACAATTAATTCACTGAATAGGGATCAAAAGAAGCCATGCTGAAGCTGTTTGCATCACTTCTGCAATATAAAAGCCCTTCTTAGTTACTCTTGGGTACTGTGCTTAGCACAAGCTCATTAATAAAACGCAATCAAGCCAAACATATTAAAAAGTAAAAGCCGAAAGGCTTTTGTTGGTCCTTTCCATACGGTCTGCTTTAGATAAAGAAATCGGTTCTAAATACCTAAGCATTTTTTTTTGTTTTTGAGCTGAGCCAATAGCACAATGGCTCTGTATTATGAATTGCACATAAATAAATCGTAATTACTGAACCCAACAAAGGATATTTTTATTTGTCTAATTAAGTCCCTAATGTTAAAGAAGTTAAATGACACTCATTTCCCAAAGTGGTAAAAATACATTAGGCCTTGTATTAAAAAGAGATCTTTGAAGCCAATGAAGCACTCTTCATCATTATTATTTGGTTGTGTTGTGACTATGAGGGGGGAACACAGTTGTTTTGTCTTAAAAGCTCTGTGACTATTTAAAAAAGGACATATTAGTGCATTTTATGCATATTTCACTGCAATTATTTCACCCCAACAATTTAGACAAAATAAATATGTGTTATAATGATAAGTTACGATGCATTTACTCAAGGATGCTTTCAGCTTTAAGATCTAAGTGAGAAACTATTTTTCTTACCTAATTAAAGATGGAATAGTTGAGAGAACAGAATGGAATGTGGGTATAATAAAGATCCATGAAACATGGAAAAACAATCATTATTCACGAGAGTCTTTGTGCGTAGAAAAACATTAGATACGAAAGGAAAATTGTTGAGATGATTTGCTGTCGGAAAACTTTTTGAGATGCATTCCGTAAAGCTCTTATCATTCATTTTGAGTATGAAAGTAGTAATGTTCCGCTGTTATTGTTATTTTTTCCCTCTCTCATGGTGCCTACTTGTGCAAAAAATATTATAGCAAAACATATTTAACTGATTGACCTGATGGTAAAATTAATTCATAGGTCAGTTATGTTCAGTCATTCAAATAAAAAATATGAGGTCCTCCCCGAGTGTTTGTTTTTTTTTAGACCTATAGGCTTTCAGAGAGACAGCTGTGATGTTATCATTTTTCCCTTATTTTAATTCTAAAAAGTTATTAAATTATTCATAGAAAATAAACAAAAAGATAGAAAGGATAAGAGTGTACATGTGCATGGAAATCAAAGTAACTCATCCATCAGAAGATATATTAAAAGATGAGATGATAAAAGACAAAAAAAGCTATAATGAATGCTTGATCTCACAGGTCCAGAGATGATGAATCAAAGCCCACCCAGTGGCTGATTAAATGACAGGCCTTCAGTACACCAGCAGAATGTTAAGCTATATTAGGCCCCACTGAAGCCTCATCTCTGAACTGATGCACTGACCTGTGGGATCACGATCAGGTGAGGAACTGCTGCGGACCACTAAGATGTAGCTGGATTTATTAACTAAAGCAGGGATGCAACTAAGTGGATTAATTCCAAGTCTTTTGCGGAATAACTCAGATTCAGACCTCCAGGAAGACATTTAGCCAAAACTATCAAAAGAGCTCTTTGGTTTATGCATGTTTGGCTTGACTTTACAGTTATAACAGTCAATTTAAGGAGAAGTCCACTTCCAGGACAACAATTTACAAATAATTTACTCACCCCCTTGTCATCCAAGATGTTCATGTCTGTCTTCAGTCAGAAAGCATTTCAGGATTTTTCTTCATATAATGGACTTCAATTGTGCCCCCAATTTTGAGCTTCCAAAATGTAGTTTAAATGCAGCTTCAAAGGGCTCTAAATGATCCCAGCCGAGGAAGAAGGATCTAGAAAAATAAAAATTTGTAATTTTAAACACAAAAGCTCGCGTAACACAGGCTCTCGGATGCACGTCCACGGGTCGTTCTTGAACGATTCATTCATTTTGAACGAATCTTTAATGTGACTCGCGAAGAACGAGTCGTCTCGGGGAGTGATTTGTTCAGTCGCGCATGCGCAACAGCCTATTAGGTTCTGTACTGGAATTAGTTCACTTGTTTCGAGTCTTCCGGTTTTTCGAGTTGTTCGTTCATCTTATGGGGCTGTCACATGATGCTGATTTTGCTAAAATGAACGAAATGACTCGGAAAAAAGATTTGTTCATTTTGCTGAACGAGACTCAAAGGTCAGAGTCGGTAAAATGATCCAAACTTCTCATCACTACTGCGAATCATGTCTAAGTTCATCGTCTGTGTACACTGGCAAAAAA